>LR564128.1:0-18344 GCA_900536345.3 Caenorhabditis sp. 39 LS-2015 | reverse complement strand
CATTTTTGATGTAATTTTTTAAATTTGGATTTTGGGTGCGGAGTTAAAAAAAATAGCATAAAACAAGAAAAAATGCCAATTTTTTTGGATATCTGCTAGTTTTCGAGTTATAGAGTGTTTCTCAATTTCTCAATAGAGCGCACTTGCATTTTCCACTACAACTCGAGAACTAGACGAGCTAATGAAAAACTTCCAACTGCAATTTTTATCTACACAAAATTTTCAATCTTTTATCAGTTGACAACTTTCCCTTATCAGCCCTAGTTCTCAAGTTACAGTGAGTTTCTCAATGGAGCGCACCTGCATTACCCGGAATATCTCTAGAAGCAAAAGAGCTATCGAAAAACTTCCAACTGCAAATTTGATTTACACACAATTTCCAATGTCCCCATCAACTCACTGCATCTCCTGCTCTCCTTCCTCAAATCATACAGCCCGTGAAACGTCGGCGACTTCTTCGGCGGACTGCTGTTGGCGACGACGGGCGGCGGCCGGCACAATTTCATTCCGTCGTAGTTGTCAATGAGGCGGACGCTTTCACTGGCATCCTCACGGATGGTACCCAGATGTTCCGTCTGCTGGAATGGACGAAAAAATGAGAAGGAGAGAAAAAGTTCAATGGAGCGCATTTGCATTTGAATTTTTTTTATATTTTTTGCATTAATTTTCTTTGAGTTGTGTAACAGTGTTTTCTGGAGCTTAATTAAAACTTATATTCATTCATTTTTTGTTTAGATTGACTTGCAATGCCTTTTTGGTAGTTTTCGAAGAAAAATATTAGAAAAAAAATTTCGAAAATTTCCAGTCAATTCTTGGCAATTTTAAATTTATTATTGATTATTTAAAATATTTGTAAAAACTGGAACATTCATATTGCTATTTTTCGAAAAAAAAAAACAGTTTTTAAATTTTATTTTTCCACGAAAATTTTCAGATTTTTTGAGAAATGCAAATTTCAGTAAATTCCAGCAAATTTTATATTGATTTTCAAGTTTTTGAGGTGTCTTTGAGCGTTTTGACACTCATATTGCCATATTTTCCACCAACAAAAAAATTTCGAAAAAAATGTAATTTTCAGTCAAAAAAAATAATTTTTTCAAAAATTCCAAAATTTGCTCAAAACCTAATTTACACTTCATTTCTAATTTTTTCATAATATTTGACGCTTCTAGACACCCATATTCCCCATATTCCGTAATATTTGAAAAATGTCATATTTGGCCTAATGACTAACAGATATAATTGCCATACTTTTAAAAAATGTAATTTTTTATAAGTTCTAGACAATTCCATATTGAATTTCAAGTTTTTGAGGTGTTTTTGAGAGTTTTGACACCTATATTGCCATATTTTAAAATATTTTTTTTTTTTGAAAATTTTTATTTTTCAGTTAAAAAAAATAATTTTTTCAAAAATTCCAAATTTTGCTCAAAACCTAATTTACACTTCATTTTCAACTTCCTCATAAAATTTGATGTTTATAGGCACCCATATTGCCCATTTTCCATGAAATTTGAAAAATGTCACTTTTGGCCTAGTTGCTAACTGGGTTATGAAGAAAAGGGTCAGGGGTTCAATTCTTTGAGGAATCGTTTAAAAAGTTTAAAATACTGAAAATCAAGTTCCCTAAACTCAAAAAAACCTGAAAATTAAAAAAAAAATTGATTATTTAAAAATTTAAAAAAAAACTGAATTTTTTTTAAAAGTTTTAGTATTTTTTCTGGTTTCTTATCACTATATCATATCACTCACCCCTCTATTTCCAAAACTAAACGTCGGCTTCCGGAATCCATAATAATCACTTTTTGAACCGTGCATTTCGAGTCGGATTTGGGGTTGGTTCGGGGTGGATTTGGGTGAGGAAGTGGGACGAGAAGATCTGATCTGAAAGTGGATAAATATTAAGTGATAAGTGATGATAATAAAATAATAATTTAAAAAAAAAACAAAAAAAATAGAAAAAAAATCAAAAAATTTGAGTCAAATTTTTTTTTTTTCAAATTTTTTTTTTCAAAAAGAAAAAAAGTTAGGTTCTAGTCAAAAGTTAGAAGCCATCCAAAACCGTCAGAAACCGAAAACTCAAAAAAAAAAATGATAAATTGTTGAGAATCCGTCAAAAAGTTGGAAATTCTCAAATCCCAAAGGACCCAAAAATTTTCACATTTTTTTCCGAAAAAAAAATTTCAAAAAATTCTCAAATTCCAAAGAATACTAGTCCACTGTCTACGAAAACCATTGAAAAAATTAGAAATTCATCTCGAAATTGGCGCATTTTTTCCGTTTTTCTCGGAAAACTTTGAATTAATTATTCCGCGAATGGGTCTCGAGAGGAAATGAGAAACGGAGGTGGGATGAAACGTTTTATGAGTTATTACATAGAAAAGTACACATTTTTGGGTTCAGAGAACCGAATTTTAAAGCTAAAAATCAAAAAAATTAAAATTATCAATGGGGCGCACCTGCATTGTTGCCTATAACTCGGGAACCAAAGGAGCTAGGAAAAAGTTGTCAACTGATAAAGTGTTCAAAATTTTGAGCTAATCAACTTTGTAATTGACAAAAAATCAATATCTTCAATGCTTCCCTAGATATGGGCCAAATTTGGTTTCACCATAGAGCGATTTCTACTTTCCGCTATAACTCAAAAACGAAAAAAGCTATCAAAAAGTTGTCAACTGATAAAACAAAGATAACAATATTTTAAAAAAGTTTTTAGTTGACAACTTTTTCCAATTCCCCCTAGAAATCAAGTTATAGGACATTTGGCGGCGGCTAATCCATGAAAAGTCAAAATTTTCCCACGAATCGAGGAGAAAAGCCGTTTTTCGAATTTTCTATGTAAAATTGGTAAAATTATAGCTAATAAAGTTCAAAAATCAGATAAGATGCTCCAAATTGACTAAATAGACGTGAAAACTGCGGGAGTGACGTGGAATTCTCAATGGAGCGCGTTTGCAGTGCTAGGCGCTGAAAATGACGGGGATTCTGTCAATTTCAGATGATGGAAACGGGAAAAACTGGAAAAACGGAAAAAACTGCTAAAATAAGGAGAAAATGAGGAGAAAATGGAAAATGAAGAAAGAAAAAGAGAAAAAGTTTCATTTTCTATGCAATTTCATCAAGAAGACGTCGACGTCTTTCTTCTGCTCATTGGCTACGTGAGATGAGGCAGCGAAATGAATAAAATGAGGAATGAAAACTAAACAGAAATTGGATCGAAAGGTTGATGCAAGTGCGCTCTAATGAACCATATAACATGACGCATCGAATTTCTTGAAGAAGTTATGATGATGATGAAATGTGATCTCTTGAGGTCAATTTTCAGATCCTCGTCATTTTGACGAAGGTGCGTACCATATGATATCAGTTGTACTCCAGAACTAGCTGAGATAGAAGTGAAATTGTCAACTGACAAAAACAACAAACTACGAATTTTGTGTAGATCACTTCTGTAGTTGGCCACTTTTCAATAGCTCTTCTGGTTTTCAAGATATGAGTGATAATGCAAGTGCGCTCCATTGAGAAACTCATGGTAACTTTGGAACTAGCAGAGATAGAAGGAAGTTGTCAACTAGCAAAAGTTTTCAAATTTTAGGTAGATTAAATTTGTAATTGACACTAAATCTCTAAAATTTCAACTTAAACAGTTATCAGCTTATCAGTAGAGCAACTACTTTCAACATTAATATAAGAAGAACCAATAGAGATAGGAAAAAGTTGTCAACTACAAAGTTTTCGGAAATTTGATCAAAAACATTTTATCAGTTGACAACTTTTCGCAATCTCTTCTAAATCCCGAGTTACAGGGCAAAATGCAAGCGCGCTCTATTGATAATCATCTGCAACTTGAGATCTAGCAGAGATATCGGAGAACTGTGAATTGGAGGTGGAAATTTAAAAAAAATGGAAACCCAAAAACCACCTCTTCTAAAAATCTGAGCCAAAGCTCGGCGCCCATTCGTTTTCGCCCGTCGAAAGATTCGTGACTCATTGTGAATTCATTGGGAATTGGAGACAGAGCGGAATACGGGCTCGTTTCACAAAAGAATAATAATTGGCTGGAAAAAAATGGACCAGAGTGGAGGAGAGAAGTGGAGAAAATGAGAAAAGCCAAGAAATCCTATAATTATCAATGGAGCGCACTTGCATTTTGCTCTGTAACTCGGGATCTAGAAGAGATGGCAAAAAGTTGTCAATTGATAAAATGTTGCTGACAATACAAAAAACAATTTTGTAATTGACAACTTTTTTGCATCTCTGCTAGTTCAAAAGTTACAAATGTTGCAAGTGCGCCCTACCGAAATCTCACTGTAACTTGAGAACTAGCAGAGATAGGGGAAAGTTGTTAACTAACAAATTGTAGATTTTGATGTGATAATCAATTTATCAGTTGACAACTTTTCGATATCTCTGCCTATTAACAAGTTACAACGCGTCAAACATCGACTCTAAATAATTCCACCGCCCGAAAAAAAAATGAGCGATTCATTCCGGGAATCGAATCAGATTATATGTGTTTGTATATGGTGGGGGGTGGGAAGAGAAGAAGAAAAAGAAGAAGAAGATGTTCATGGAAAACGAGGAGCGAAAAACGGGGAAAACAGCAGTGGAGGAGGAGGAGGAACTCAATTAAATATCACACTCGGCTCCCTCCCTCCTTCCCGTTTTCAGAGCATAACATAGCCACCAGAGACAGACAGACACATCCAACCAGATGAGCCATGAGGAACTAACTGGAAATGGAAAATAGAAAATAATAATAATATAAGGATAGAATGGATTAGTGTTAGAAGTGAAAGTGTGAGTGCAAGTGGGGGGTGCGCTCTACCGAAAAATCGGTATAACTTGGAAACTAGAAGGATGGGAAAAAAGGTGTCAACTAACAAATTGTAGCTTTTGATATGCTTATCAGCTTGTCAGTTGACCATGTTTTAATATCTCGTCTGGTTCTCAAGTTATGGTACCGCAAAACTCAACACCTCAAAACCTTTTAAAAAGTTGAGAAACATTGAAAATTCGCTCTACCGAGAAACCCGTACATCTTGGGAACCAGGAAAGTTGGAAAGAAGTTGTCAACTAACAAATTGTAGCTTTTGATGTATTGATCATTTTATCAGTTGACAACTTTTTAATATTTTGTCTGGGTCTCGAGTTATGACACTCTAAAACCAATTAGCTTAAAAAAGTTGGATATTTCAAATGCGCTCCATCGAAAATCGCTATATCTCAGAAACTACAATAGTTAGAGGCAAACTGTCAACTAACAAGTTATAGATCTTATTGCGATAATCATTTTATCAGTTGACAGATTTTCAATATCTCGCATGGATTTTGAGTTATGGTGCTGCGACACTCACCCCCTCAAAACCTCAAAAAATTACAAAAATCGAAAATTTGCTCTACCGAAAAATCGGTATAACTTGGAAACTAGACGGATTGGAAAAAAGTTGTCAACTGAAAAATTATAGATCTAGATGTGATAATCAATTTATCAATTGACACCTTTTCAAAATCTTGCCTAAATCTCGAGTTATGACACCCTAAAACCAATGGGCTCGAAAAATTTGGATGTTGCAGGTGCGCTCCACCAAAAAACCACTATACCTCCAAAGCCAAAATAGTTGGAAAGAAGTTGACAACTAACAAATTGTAGGGCTCAATATGATAGACATTTTATCAGTTGACACCATTTCGCTATCTCTAAAACCCCACGAGTTATCCCCACCTCAAAGTTGACTCCTCTATCACTTTATCCTTATCAACCGGACCGGACCGGAAATCCGAAAGAATTGCGTCAGCGGGGGGCTTACGATTATTTCGAAATATGCATAAACAACCTAACGCAACCTAACGCTGATGCATAAACAACCTAGCCAAACGGACGTTCAGGTGGTAAATCATCGCAAAACAGGTGGAAAATGGAGAAAAATGGGGGGAAAATTCCAATAATAATAATAAGGAGAATGCGGTGAGCGGGCGGCAGGCGGCAGGCGAATGCAAATTAATCAGCGAACGGAGCAGGGAAAAAAGGGAAAAAAGGGAACAACGAACGGAAGAAAAAGAAGAAGAAGAAGAAGGAATGTGGGGGATCTATAGAGCTAGAATGTCCATGGAGAGAGGCGAGAGACGCAGGGAAAAAGAGACGGCGCCGACGACGCCGTCGGCGCGGGGCTCTTTTCCTCTTTTTCTCTGCTACTCTGCGTCTCTAACTTTTTCTATTTTTTAGTTGTTTTTTTCTTTTCAGATATGCACATTTCTCTCTGTCTCTCTGCCGATGTCTTCCAGTCTTCCAGACCAGGAAAAAATGACTGCCTGATTGTGGGAAACGGAAAACTGATGTTATCATGGAAATGATAAGAGATACCGAGAAGAGGAAAAGTCGACAACAAAGAACAACAATACTTTCAAATGAAAATTGTCTTTGAAAATTTTTTCAGATTTTTCGAAAAATACATTTTGCAGTCAATTCCAGAGAATTTTATATTGATTTTCAAATTTTTGAGTTGTTCGTGAGAGTTTTGACATCCATATTATCAAATTTAGAGGAAAAAATTCAAAATTTCATTTCCAAAAATTTCATTTGGCTAAAGGCAAATGGAGGTGGGGTACCAGTTGAGGAAATTTTTGTATATTCATTGGATAAAAAATTGTGTTGCGCCACACTTCGCTACCAAAAAAACCGACGACTAACTACCAAAACTTCCAATCAAACTAGACATGGCACTGTGTATATATTACGACGTTTCGCAACCACACCAATAAGCTGGACTGGTGGGTGTTTAAATGAAACGGTTGTGAAATATCGGCTCCGCGAGACTTTGCAATTGCGAAAATTCGCCACCTTTTCACGTTTTGCAACTACGAGATCGTGTTCCAAATTGAACTTCACGTCAAAACCACGTGACCGTGTCAACCGATCAATCTGGATATCCACACAAGAGATAATCGATAATCCTTCCTAACATCATCGGTCTACAATTCTTGCTGGTTCGAAACTATTGAATGCGACGAGCCGCCTGATTTCGTGGTAAGTATCCTTATGTATTACAATTCCTAATTCATGTGTTCTTAGGACTTCAAAGTGGACACGTTTGAACAGTCGGATGCGTTGAACGAGCAATATGTTTCTTCTAAACAGTTCATTTTCCAAATCGTCTGTGATCACTGAATAAAATACAAGTTGTCCAAAGAGTCTTCCTGCCAATTTACTTAATCTTATAATTGTTGTTTGATGGCTGATTCCTCGTACATCAGTCTGTATACTGCGACAAGTCAGATAAAAGCCGAATGATGAAAGTCTGTCCAGCCACAGGAGCCAGGCTTAGGGAAAGCATGCTATATCTGACCCGGATTGACTACAGATTCTTAATACGAAAACCTGCGACAGGACCAGAAGGAAAACCAGAAACACGAAGGATGCAAAACCAAAGAATGTGTCTTCAAACTGTCTTGCTCTTTTGTCCCTAGGCATCTGCGCAAAATACTATTAGTTTTTTTTTTAACTAGAAGCGTAAAGGCCAAAACGTAACTCAATTTCTTCCGTGTCCTAGTTTCGAAACCACGTGACCATGTGCCGATCAATATCTATCGATCGATCGATCGATATGAGCATCCACTCGAGAGAGAGTTATTCCCAACATCTATCTTCGGTCTACTACTCTTTCTGGTTCGAAACGATATACTGGTCTCGAAAGAAGAAGGCTCGGATAGAACACGGAAATGAAGGCGTTGGCAACAACTTTTATTGTCTTCGTTTCGATATTCTGTCCAAGTTGCTATTCGGATGGTGAGTGGACTGAACTGTTTCCCGCAGCACTGGTTCGTACTTTCAGACAGATATAATTCGATTGAAAGAAAGATGCAAATTCATCGAACCGAAGAAGGAGATCATGTGAACACTGGTAACTGGAAAGTTGCATAGTCTTACAGCAATCGGAACGCTTTCAGGTCGAAATGTCTTGATGAGAATGCGGCGTGCGACGGGAATGAAGGAATGGGTGGAACGAGCGGAACGAGTCGCCCGGATCATGAACGGAATCGCTCTTCAGACGGGTCTGATGACTGGCAAGATACCGGTGGACAGTGCGGCGGCCGAGTTGTTGCACTTTGGCAATGTCAGTGCATCGGAGATCTCCAACTTCAAGCAAAGTCGGATTACCGCTGTGACGGAAAAAATGAAGCATGTCAAGCAGGATGCGTCCCCGGCAACTTATGAACAGCACGTGCTCGCATTGGACAAGATTCGGGAAGATTCGAAAGATTTCGGACCGATGAACACTTTTCTAGCGATCGATTTCAAGCCATTCGAGCAGTTCCGACAGAATTTCAACTTTAATCTGTTGACAGAAGGACATACCCATTTCAAAGAGGTAAAGGAAAAGTTCAAAGAGGCGACAGACTTGTTCAAAAAAAAGGTCATCGCGCTGAGTGAGCAACCAATTCTCAGAGGACGTTTGATGTTTCTATACGAAAAAAGCAAAATGATGGAACCCCTTTTGAAATCGATCAGTAATTCTACAAATATTGCATCGAGTCTGGAGCCTAGCCGAGCAGTTTTCAAACCAGTCGAGAACATGGTTGAACTGACCAAGTCCCGGAACTCAATCGACTCAACATTGCCATCCGACCCGGATACTGTCAATAATCAGTTCAAAGTCGTTTCGTTTCTGGTCTCAGCTTGGGAGACGGCGAAGAATGACTTAGAGCTGGTGAAACAGTTGATGATTGGAAGGACACATGCTCGGAAGCAGAAACGGAAGTATACAAGTGGACTGGCGAATGGAAACTCTGACTTGGCACTGCTAAGCAATGATTTGAGGGATCCGTGGTTCAGTGGAATGGTCAACAATGAGGAACTGGTCAAGAAGTTGGAAACGGCACTCAAGTCGATTCAAGTGATCCATCCCAAATTTGACCAAGTCGACGGGAGACTCCAGTCGGTTGCGACAACTATGCAAGGCTCTGTCGATCAGATCGATCAGCTGCAGAAACTGTTCACCGGCGGCGGAATATCTCTCCAGGAAGCGACGAATACGTTCATCGCAATGCAGAAGTGTCATACCAATGCACCGTCAATTCCGACGAATCACTTTGACACTATCAGAAAAGTTCTTGACAAGGCTGATCCACTGATCAATGCGTCTAGCAAGATTGTGGAACTGGCTGCAAAAAGTGACACATTCCTGAAGGAAATTCCACAGCTTTTGGTATATTATCAAGATCTCACAAGCAACACAACGTTTGAGAAGTCGTTCGAGATAATGACTAAGATCAACTCGACTAATTTCGAAGAACAAGTTGTTCGCATTCAGAAGCTATTTGAAGAACTTTCCATCGTAAACGTTGAAACTCTGGCCAAAGATGTGGTGGACGGAAAGAACGACGTTGTGTCACTTCCAAACGATACCAAATTGGAGAAAGAGTTTGAGATGTACGGATGTCTGAAGAACTTGGCTGGCAATGCGGAGAAGTTGGTTTTGATGGTTCGAATTGCGGAGCAGACACGGTTGATTAAAGCAGGTGAGTCAGCAGTTCTCGATTTTCGTTTTGATCGCTTTAAATGTAGACACGATATCATCCTGACTATCTAGCCGAGATGATATCGTGTCTACAGTTGGAGTTGTCTAACCTTTTCTTAACCAGATTTCATGACGAATCTCGACCTCATCGCGTCAATGATTTCGGGGATTTCGAGTGAGTGGCCGGGGATTCAATCGATACCGGACACGATGAATCGGGAAGCGGGAGCAGAGTCGAAGACGTTGAGTCTGATGGAGGACTTGTTGGAGAGTTCGGAGACTGTGGGTGTGTCGACGAGAGCACTTCGGAACATGTACGAGTTTGGTCAACTGGGACCGTCTGTTGGGGTGTTGGAAGACGATAGTGATCTAGTGACTCGGTTGATAACTGAAGTCAGCGAGCCTCGGGAGAAAACGGAAATGGAGAATAGTTGGACGAATCATGGTACGGGAGTGACAACGATGAAGGCGCAGTTGGCGAGTATCAGAAACATTGAGAACACAGCGAACCCATCAGAAGCCAAGGATCTCAAGAGTTTCGGAGAACTCTTTACCCAATTGACCGGCATTGTATCGGTGGGTCTGGATGCCGAGAAGGAACTCGAAGTTGTCAACCGACTCATTGAGTCCGTCACCAACAGTTCCGAGAAAACGAGACTGGGGAATTTGAAAACGGAACTCACCAAACTGTCGCCACTAGATCTTCAATTCTCCAATTTCCACACTGCAATCCAGGCATCTCCAAGTGCTCTTTCGAGTTTCGAGACTTTTTTGGCAAAGTATTTGAGGAACGAAGTTGCTGGTGCCGAGTCGACGAGTGATTCCGGTTCATTTCCTCTGTGAGTTTGATATTTAAAATTGTTGATGTTCTGAACTCTGTACCTTTTGCAGATTGGCCATTATTATTGGTGGAATCGTTTCGGTGGTAGTCATTTTGCTGATCATCGTCGGTGTTGTTCTCTACAAGATCTACTTCATTCGTCCCGGAAAACAGCCATCCACCGAAGACGACATCAAGGCGTGGATTGCGAAACAGGCGTTCCCGAGTCTCGAAGCGGCCGAGAAGTATCACAGGCAGATATTCGAGAAGATGAGTGATAGGAGACAAGTGAAGGACAAGGCGTCGTTGAAGTACTTGCCACTTTCCAAGATGCGCTACCCCGACATCTTCTGCAATCCGGCGACTGCGGTGACGGTGAAGAGGGGCGAGAAGACGATAGCGATGCACGCGAACAAGTTTGTCACTCGGAACGGCACCAGTTTCATTGCGACGCAGGCTCCGTTGGCTGGACCGGATGGTACTCTTGAGGACTTTATCGATATGGTGCTGCAGCAAGGCTCGGAGTATGTGGTGATGCTCTGCAAGAGTGATGATGGTGAGTTGGCACAGGCTCTCTAAAAAACAAAGGTTACCTTTTCGTATTCCAGGTACAACCGTCTGTCCCAAGTATGTCCCAGATCGAGATGAAACTATTGAAGTTGGTCGGTTCAAGTTGACCAGTCAACGTCATCATTCCATTTGCAACACGGAAGCCATCAAACGGGTGATTATGATTGAGGACACGACGGGTGCAGCTACTTCCAAAACGATCACGCATGTCCAGTTCAACGAATGGCCCGACGAGTTTATCCCAATCATGCCGCACAGTGTCATTGAGATTGTGCAACTTGTCAACAAGAGCAAGACCCCGATCGTTGTGCACTGTTCTTCGGGAGTCGGCCGATCCGTTTCCTTCATTGCCATCGAGTCCATTTCGCAAGATGTGGCTGCCGAGAAGTCGACCGATTTCCGTGATGCCATGCTCAAATTGAAGTCGTTCCGCTGGCACAGTCTCCAGGATTGGACGCAATCGTACTACACTCAGCTCGCGGTCGTCTACAAACTTGGATTGGTTAGTTTACAATTGATGCATTTCCTTACCAATTTTTCTTGCTTTTCCAGGACTTTGAGCTCGAAAAATTGGACGAGTATCATCGCCAATACGTCATGCAGAGTAAGCTGACGGAGGATCGGGACCGCACGAAGAAGGGGTCGAGCAAGAAGTCGTCGTCGTCGTCGAAGTCGTCGGACACGAACAAGTCGACGAAACCAGCAGCAGCGAAGGGAAAATGAGTCGTGGATGGAACTTTTGCTCTGAATAAAATGGGTTATGTGAAAAAGTGGGAAAACGAGAGTAAACAAGAAGAAAAACAAGAAATCTGGTAAATCGTCATAGGTCGGTTCCAGTTCTAGCTCGAAAAATTGGAAACATGCTCTAATTTGTACTGAAAATTCCTTTTATTATGCGTTCCTCAAATCGTAAGATTTGCGACGCAGAATGACAACGCAGAATGACGTCCCGCCACGAAAATAAAAACTAAAAAACGGTGGAAGGGGCGTGGGTGACTTGCAATTTTTAATTTTATTTCGAAATCACAGATTTTTTAGTTTTTTGTCGGTTTTTTTACGACTTTACGATTGATGTATGTTTCGAGTGAAAATGCTTCGTTCAAATTGTTTTTTAAGCATTTTCACTCGAAACATACATGAAAATCGTAAAAAAACCAACAAAAAAATAAAGAAAAAATCTGTAAAAAATATTTCGAAATAAAATTAAAAATTGCAAGCCACGCCCCTTCCACCGTATTTTTTTTATTGTCGTGGCGGGACGGGACGCCATTCTGCGTTTGAATCGCAACTCGCAACGATTTGAGGAACGCATAATATGTGAAAAAGTGGTAAAACGAGAGTAAGACGAAAACGAAGAGTAAAACGAAAAACAAGAACTCTGGTAAATCGACGATTAATCGTTTGGAATTATTTAAATAATTTTTTTTTGAAAATGGGAGATATATGTTTAAACGGAAAGTAATTGGAATAAAATCGGAAAAAAAACTGGAAGAAAAATGGAAAATAAATAGATCAAATAAAATTCAACTCCGACCGATTTACCAGAGAAAACAAAGAAACGTAGACGAGACGAGAGTGCGCATAGGGCAGAGACGCAGACAAAAACCGAACGCGAACGGAACACGACCCTTTATATTTCCAAGTCGGGGCAGGGCCAACCCAACGAGACAAAATCACAGAAAACATTATTTAAATATTTAAATACAATAAAAATTATCACCACTTGGTCAGCGATCGTTTCAGCTGTCGATCCATCTCATAGACGTCCGAATCGGCTGTGGAAATGTGCGGAATCGCTGAAACGAGTGGCTCGAAGGCCGAAAAACACAGAACAAAGTTGCCAGTGCCGGGGATGTCCGCTTTGGCGCCACCGTATTTGTCGAGGAAGTCGTCGACGAGCAGGCATTCTTGCAGGAATGCGCGGCCTAGAACTGCGCCATCGGCAAAGTCCAGGTCTTTGAGTTTTGCGGAATCTGGAATGGGATTTTTCGAATTTTTTCGATTTTCCTCGAAGTTTTCACAGAGATATTATGCGTTCCTCAAATCGTAAGAGTTGCGATTCAAACGCAGAATGGCGTCCCGTCCCGTCCCGCCACGAAAATGAAAATCTACGGTGGAAGGGGCGTGGCTTGCTAATTTTTAAATTTTATTTCGAAATCACATATTTTTTAGTTTTTTGTCGATTTTTTTTTACGATTTTCATGTATTTATGTTTCGAGTGAAAATGCTTCGTTCAAATAGTTTTTTAAGCATTTTCACTCGAAATATATTAGCAGTCTCAGGCGAAAACGTTAAGTGGCCTAGAAATGGGGGCGTCGGATCCTAGGCCACGGCCCCACCGGGTCTCGCCACGACGCAAGCGACGACGAGCTTTTCCTCGAGAATTTCGAAATAATTTTCGTATTTTCTGCTGTTTTTCCTTGAATATTGAACGATTTTAGTGTGAATTTAAAAAAAAAGTGTTTTGCGCGATTTTTTCAGAGAAATTAGTGGGAAAAACAAAAAAAAATTTTTGGATATGACACTGAATCCTGTTGTTTTTTGTGAATTCACACCAAAATCGTTCCATATTCGTGGAGAAACAGCAGAAAATACGAAAATTATTTCGAAATTCTCGAGGAAAAGCTCGTCGTCGCTTGCGTCGTGGCGAGACCCGGCGGGGCCGTGGCCTAGGATCCGACGCCCCCATTTCTAGGCCACTTAACGTTTTCGCCTGAGACTGCTAATACATGAAAATCGTAAAAAACCGACAAAAAACTAAAAAATCTGTGATTTCGAAATAAAATTTAAAAATTAGCAAGCCACGCCCCTTTCACCGTAATTTTTCATTTTCGTGGCGGGACGGGACGGGACGCCATTCTGCTTTTGAATCGCAACTCTTACGATTTGAGGAACGCATAATATCTCTTCCCACCACTCACCTCTAACATATTTCTTCGCAAACTCCCTAATCGCCTTCTCATCAGTCCCACCAGCCTTTGCGCTGATAAACAGCGGTCCTTTGAGTGTCAAATCTGTGGGAAACTTCAAAAATCTGCATAGTCCATGAGTGACAAAAGTGGCGACGGGTTGGACGAGTGACAACACGATGCCCTTCTCTTCGGTGATCTGGGCGGCCAGTTCGTCGCTGACAATCATCAGAGAGTCCGCGTCGATGATGTCGCCGTCGGAGCACTGATTGCCAGTTGCCGGGTGATCATTGCCTTCTGTTAGGTACTGAAAATCCATTTTTTTTTACTCTTATTTTCAAAAAAAATCGATATCTCCCTACCTTTGGCACAAATCCAATTGGATTCCATCGCGCATCGGCAGTACTATGGAACAGTGCTTCTTGGATACGGTGCTTTTCGTCGACTCTGAAAATTGCAAAAGAAAACTGAGTGAACTATCGATTTTTGAACTGATTAGGGTTACTGTAGCTCGAAAGTCCGCAAACACAGCGATTACACTGTTTTGAAGCTACCGTAATCCAAAAATTACAAAATTCTGTTAAAAATGACGTAGTTTTAGCAATTTTTGGGTTACTGTTCCTTCAAAGTCCGCAAACACTGCGATTACACTACTTTGAAAATACCGTAACCCAAAAAACGCAATTTTTGTCAAAAATGACGGTTTTAGATCATTTTTCACGGGGTTTCCGAATTTGTGGCAATAGACGGGTTACTGTAGCTTCGAAGTCTGCAATAACCGCGATTACACTGTTTTGAGGCTACAGTAACCCAAAAATCACAATTCTCGTCAGAAATGGCACTTTCCGGGTCATTTCCCACCGCATTTTTGTCTCGTTACCTGTCCATGATCCGCTGAATGACAGGATCATGATGATCGTCGAATCCGTTGCGCGTCTTCACTTCCTGCACGACACCTCCGTCCAAATCCAGAATCACCACGAACTTCTTCCGCTCTTTTTCTCGCAGAGCTCTCAGTTCCTCCCGTCGCAGTTTCAGGGCTTCACGGTCTTCGGAAGAGAGGAACGGACTGTTCTCGATGGTACTGTAGTCGCTTTGCAGGTCGTTGACTTTGGTACGACGTTCGCTGAAAGGAAAATGGGATTTTGAGATGAAAATATGGAGAGAAACCAATTTCAGGGTTACTGTAGTTTGGAAAGTCCGAAATCTCAGTGTTTACGGACCTTAAAAGGTACAGTAACCCAAACATCGACTAGAAATGACATTTTTTGAGGATTTAGTGATTACTGTAGCTTGGAATATCCATAATCGGTGTTTGCGGACTTTTCAAGCTACCGTAATCCAAAAAACGATTGGAAATGTAATTTTTCCTGATTTCAAGGTTACTGTAGCTTGGAAAGTCCGCAAAACCCAGGTTGCGGACTTTCCAAGCTACAGTAACCTTGAAACTTCATTTTTGCATTTTTTTTGCAGTTTTAAGGTTACTGTAGCTTGGAAAGTCCGCAACCTGGGTTTTGCAGCCTTTCCAAGCTACAGTAACCCGAAAATCCTGATTTCAGCTCAAAATTGAAGTTTCTGGCTCAATTTTCGCGAGATCTTCGATTTTCTCCTTAAAAACTCACGTATCCGCATCGGCTTCCAGCAACTTGTTGCGGAACTCAGTGGCGGTCTGATACGAACTCGAAACTCCCTTCAGCGACCCGATACTCGTCCCATCCTCCCCGCTCCCGGCCATCAATTTACCCAGCAACTCTCTGGATTTGTTGGTTCCTCGATTCAGAATCTCACGTTCTTCACGTGTGCAGACGAGCGTGCGGCACGTGAAACACGGACCACTTCCCTCTTGTTCACAAACGATTCGACCGCATCCCAGACAGTTTAGGACCAATTTGTGGATTCGAGCTTGGCAGAGACATTCGTGACGGCCTGGGGGAATTGGATTTATGGAAAGTTGATGTTTTCGAATTTTGAAGAAAAAAAATGAAAAAATCGATTCGGGAAGCAAAAAAATCAAAATTTTTCGAAATTTCCGAAAACATTGAAAAAATTGTTTTTTATTATTTTTTTTTTCTTGAATTATCAATTTAATTTTAAATAAAATTCTTCAGAAATTCATCATTTTTTAATAACAAAAAAAATTTGAATAAAAAAAATAGAAATAATTTTTTTTGCAAAATTTTTAAGATTAAGTATCCAAAATTTTTTTTTTTTTTTTAATTGCGATTTTTCAAATGGAAACTTTTTATTATATCATATTCCTTGTGTTTTTACCAAATTAAAAAAAATTCGAAAAATTCCACAAATTTTATAAATTTTATAAAAAATGAAATTTTAAAAAATTCAACTATTCCGCATCAATTTTAAACATAATCGGATTTTGTTTCCCCCAAAAATTCGTTTTTTTAAGTTAAAAAAATATTTAATGAAAATTTTTAATTTTCCGATTTTTCCGAAAAATAAAAATTTTAGAAAATTCAGTTTTCTGATAAACATTTTTATTGTTTCCTCATTCTCCTTGTTTTCTAACAAAAATTCAAAAATTTCAAAATTAAAAATTATAAAAAACAAAAAAAATATTGTGGAAAAATTCCAAAATTTATATATATATTTTTTTTTTTTATTATCGAAAACATATTATAAAATACACTAGGATCCAGTTTTCCAGAAAATTCATCATTTTTCCCAACTTGAAAAATTAAAATTTAAAAAAATTTCACTTTTTTCCAGAAGAAAACTCAAAATTTCAGAGAAAAAGATTCTTATTTTTTTAAAATCGATTATTTCAAATTTCATTCTCATTGTTTTCTAGATCGAAGACTCAAAAAAAAAATTTTATTTTTCGAAAAAAAAATTTCGTAATTTTTTAATTTTTCCCTAAAAAACCCAATTTTTTAATTTTCCTCGTTTTCTCAACAGAGCGTACTTACCTTTTCTCAACTCGTCCACCAAACTGATCTCATTCTTGGCAGCCAGTATATTTTGCCGTCCAGCAGCACCTCCTTTACCGGATTGTTGCTTTTTACCCATAATTCTAGAAAAAAATATTTTTTAAATTTAAAAAAAATTATATAAAGGAATAAAGATATAAAAGTGCCGACAGATAGACACATGTAAAGAATAAAAATTTTAAATTTTAAATTTTAAAAAAGAAAAAAAAATTTCATAACTTTTCTAAACAACGAAGTGAATATTTACAAAACCACTAACAGAAAAATTCGAAAAAAAATCGAAAAAATCCAGAAAAATCAATAATTCAAATCTTCTGAGCCGCCCGGAATTTTTTGGCCTCTTCGAAGGCCATTTGTTCGCGTAGAAACGCCTCGTACTCCTCCTTTCGCTTGTTGGCTAGCAGTTGATCCTGTGGAAGGAAAGAAAGTTGAATTTTAAATTTTAAAAAAAATCAGACTGATGAAAAATTGAGAAAATGCGCTGTATGGACTGACTGAAAAGTACATAAAACTTTCAAAAAAGTAGTTTTTAAATTTTGAAAAAAAAAAATGTGAAAATCAAAAATCTTGATTTTTTTTCAATTTTTTCTTTTTTTCGCAATTTTTTTTTGTTTGGCAAATTTGTTTTTTTAATTTCAAAATGTGAAAAATTACTCACTTTAAACTCGGCCATCGCCTTGTCACCAGCGCTACTGTCCGGGATACGGTAGCCTTTCATCTGGAAAAAAATTCAAGAAGTATAATTTTTCCAACAATAAAAAATATTTTGATTGTGTGCAAAAAATTGAAATCTCAAATTGTATTGTTTTGCCAAACTTTAAAACACTTTTTCCAAAAATTCCACGTTTTTTATTGTTTCTTAAATTTTTCAATGAAAATTTAAAGAAACGGATTTTCAAATTTTTTTTAAAAGAAAATTTCGGAAAAAAATAAAAATATTAATCTGGTAAAAAATAGAATTTGTGAATAAAGAAAAGTAATTTAAACATTTGAATTTAAAAATTTTTACGAACAAAAATTGAAAAATGTGAAATTTTTTTTTTTTTGCATTTTTCAAAATTAAAAAAAAAATTCAGAAATTTCGCAGGAAAACCTCTTTAAAGTTTCTTTCTTTTCAAATTAAAATTTGAAAAATTAGAATTTTTCAAATTGGAAAACAAATTGAAAAATCGAAATTTTTTTTTTTTTGATTTTACAAATTTCAAAACCCTTCAGATATTCAAAAACCAAATTAATATCCAAAAGCCAAGCACTTTAATCAACTTAAAATTTAAAAAAAAAATTTCAATTTTTCCAACAATTTTTTTTTAATTTTTCAATTTTTTCAAATTTTTCCGAAAAATCAATAAAAACTCACAAATTCCTTGAAAATGGTCGGCTGATTGAATAGCCAGAATGCGCCGACCGGGAAAGTGATTAGCATCAGAAATCGGCCCGTTTCCAACTTCCATCCGCCCATTTTTCGCCTGCAATTCGGTGAAATATTTCGCAATAAATATTTGAAAATTGACAATTAAAAATATAGCAAAAATCAATGAAATAGGTATTAAATAGAATAAGGTAATTCAACGGTTTTAAA
>LR564126.1:9070-32168 GCA_900536345.3 Caenorhabditis sp. 39 LS-2015 | reverse complement strand
TGGAAAGTCTCAAGTGAAACTGAAGGCTTGCGAAGAGTGCTATGATGCAGTCTACTGTTCGAAAGAATGCCAGGTGGCAAATTGGTCGACTGGAAGACATCGAGACGTGTGTGCGAAGAGGATGTCCAGTGACCCAGTTGGGCATCCAATCATCGTCTCGCTCCCGCGATCCCAACTGACATATCAGCATCTCTACAGAGTTCTGGAAGCCAAGAGTCGATCAACTGTAACTCTGTTCCAGCAGCCACAATATGACAATGAGGGCGGAGACAGTGACTCTTTATCAGCACCATCTTCGGGTTCATCCAAGAAGAGAAATGGAGTCGGAGCACCGCCACTGTTCCTGAATACACCCGGAGATCAATCATCTGCCACGTCGACGACTTCAAGTGTCGCTTCTACTCCTCGACGTCGAAGTGTTCTCGCCGAGCCACGTTCCCGGAATCCGAAGATGTTTGAGATCCGGAAGCTCTCTTCACAAACCGATTCCTTCGGCGCCCAAAGCATCGGCAGCGACGAAGCCTGTCAGCAGTTGGAATCCGGTAACATCATATCGATCAACTGGATAAATCAGCGAAATGGAAAACCCTATATCACCATTGGAAGTCGATCCGATATTGATGTGGATGCTGAGAAGAGTCGGTTGATGAGCTCGAAGTCGGCGAGTTCCTTGGAGAGATCCAACAACTGCGAGACACCGCATCTGACTCAGATGATCAGTTTGTTCTCCGAAACTGAGAGGCTGAAGCCTGAAGAGAGTTGGTACTGTTCGGCCTGCAAAGAACATGTCGAGGCAACGAAAAGACTTCAACTGTATCGATTGCCACCAGTGCTTATCATTCAGTTGAAGAGATTTGTCTATACAGGTGAGCATTTTGATGATGTTTGTGAGATCATCACATTTGTTTCCAGCGTTCACCTACCAATCCTCTCACCACCGCCGCAGCAAGGACGATCGACGAGTCGAGTACCCATTGGAAGGCCTCGATATGGCTCCGTTCCTCGCTGAAACAGCACCAAAACAAGCTTCGACAGTAAGCCTCTCTCGAAACTTTTGTACCTATCCAAGTTGAAATTGCAGCTGTACGACCTAACGGGAGTAGTATGTCACAGTGGAAACAGCTACTTTGGTCACTACATCAGCATGGGTCGACTCGCCGATTACGACTCTTCCAAAACGAAAGTCGAGTGGCGATCCTTCGATGATTCGATTGTCCGACCGGTGCCACAGAGGGATCTTCAGACCGAGGAAGCCTATCTGTTGTTCTATAAATTGCGGGATCCCATGGCAACTCGGAGTATCTTTAGGTGAGTGAGCCAGCTATATTTCGATTGTTTTCGCTGCAAGGCACGTCGTCCAGAATTGAAATCGAAAAAAAAGCCAAAAACAAAAAAATGAAATAAAATTTGTGGCAATAACACTTTTCGGTGACGTACCAGAGATCATTTTTGCACTTGAAATGGTCTCTGGACGAGTGGAAAGATAAAGAGGGCAGATGTCAGAAGGGAAAAGAAAAGATATGATATGATACGATCTGATAAAATGCAATTCGTTTCAGAAGACACTATTCATGCGACCCCGGCCTTGCGGAGACGTCTGCCGAAGTCAAGATTTAGTCACTTTCCTAGCCAATTCGTTTTCGTTTTGCCATTTTCTTTTTTGCACGTGTTCGTTCCATTCACCTCCTACTTTCCCATTGCCCCAAATCAACTGAAAATGCGCTCCATTGACAATGAGAATAAACTCGATTCTCAACGGAGCGCGTTTTCCTTCCCTTCCATTTCCTCTTTCCCAACCCAACTGATCCCAGTTCTGCTTGTTTTTGTTGAGAAAGACTCCTAATCCCGTTCCTAGTCGTTTCATTTGATAATTAATTCTACAAAAATCATAATTCTATCCAGACTTATTATCATTCATTATCACTCGATCCGGAAACCGGTCTGTTCGTGTTTTGCTGTTTGAGATTCTTTTTCTCTTTTGAATAAATAAATATTGATTTCGCTTCATTTGCCAAAAGGCGATTGGAACTGATAAGCCGCTGATAAAAGTTTGCTGATAACACAAAAACTGACGAAAAGAGTCTCTTCAGCAAGTTTGCTCCATCGCATTGAAATCGCCACGTGGAATCGCATCCCTTTGCACTGTTTTCTCTTCTATCCATCTACTTAAAGGACACAGAACGTGCACTATACAGTTTTCTACTCCCGCGCCAAAAACCGTCTGCAAACAAACAAGCAAACAAACAAAACACCATTTTGACCTCTTTTATTTGCCAATGTGTCTGCGTCTCTTCCCGTTTACACTGTTTCTCCTTATCTTTCTCCTATCACTTATCGTTTAGAATCGCGCAACGCAACGACACGTGATGAGTGAGACGAAGATGCAGCACGGTATTGTTGTATTTGGAAGCATCGTTCAGGATTTGGTCAGGTCAGTCAGTCAGCAAAGCAAACGCGCTCCAGTGCACTTTCACTGTGTCTTCCGAATTAGAGCAACTTTTTCAGCTACACCGAACGGTTTCCCCGTCCGGGAGAATCAGTCCGCGGGACACTTTTCAAGGCAGGATCCGGTGGAAAAGGAGCGAATCAGGCAGTCGCGGCCGCCCGTCTCGGAGCCAATGTGGCGATGATTGGAATGGTCGGCGAGGACATGTTCGGCGATTCGAATATCAAGGATTTGAGTGCCAATGGGGTGGATACAAGTGGGGTGGGACGGTCGAAGAGTAAGCATACTGCCACTGCGACGATCACGGTGAATAAGGAAGGTGAGAGTGGGATTGGGTGAGAAAAGGAATTCAAAGACACAACGGTCCCGGAGCCCAAATTATAACCGTTCTTGGCAAAATATAGTCGTTAACGATGGCAAAGGGTGGATACATACGTTTGCGACAACATCCGGCTCCAGGATAGATCACAACTTGTTCAACCATTGCCGAGAACCTTGTTTACCGGCCAGACTAGCAAGGGTTATAGGAAAAGCTAATTGACTGCGTACGTCAATACCATCGCAACCGGTTCATATGAATTGGAAAGCTGAACGATGAACGAACGAACAAACGCTTTCGCGGAAAACCTTGACCCAACTTGTTGTTGCTTGCAGCCGAGAACAACATCGTCGTGACACTGGGCGCCAATCTCGATATGTCACCAGCCATCGCCGACGCGAACACTGCGCTGATCTCGCAATCGAAAATGGTTATTTGTCAGGGAGAAATCGACGAAGCGGGCAACAGAAGGGCATTCGAGATTGCCCGTCAGCACGGTGTCACTACTTTCTTGAATCCAGCACCTGGAGATGCCAATTTGGATAAGAGCATTCTGTCGCTAGTCGACATCATTTGTACCAATGAGAACGAGGTAGGCTCTGGAGAATATATACACCCCCATCCCCCAAAAACCGAAAAAGAAACGAGAAGTAAATAACGAATTCCCGTCGTCGTCCAGCCAGCTCCCCCCAATTTCTCCATTCCTCCAGGCCGAATTCATCACAGGAATCGCTCAAAATAGCGTGGAAGACGCCGAGAGAGCGTGCCGAGCCATGCTCCAAATGGGTCCGCAGTACGCGATTGTGACGCTCGGCTCGAAAGGTGAGACACACTTGTTTTCTGGGCGAAAAGCGGCAGAGAGAACGACGCAGAGTTCTTGGAATCGAAACGATGTTGTTCCAGGCGTTCTTCTGGGGATCAGAGGCGAGCAAAACATAGAACACGTTCAAGTGGAAAAGGTCGAAGCGGTCGATACGACGGTCAGTTTGCAGTTATGGCAGAGGATTTGAAAGTGGGAAACTCGGCCATGTAGTCCTACGGCCGTCACGGGTCTAGCCACGAAAAGGCAGAAAATGATGACAAATACGGTAACACAAAAAACTTTTGAATCGTGGCGGGACCCGTCAGGGCCGTGGACGAGGAGCGGCGCTGCGAGACCTAGGCCATTCAACTATTAGCAGTCTCACGCGAAAACGTTGAATGGCCTAGAAATCGCGGCGTCGGATCCTCGGCCACGGCCTTATGGGTCTCGCCACGATTTAAAAGTTTTTAGCTGTGCGTTACCGTATTTGTCATCATTTTCTGCCTTTTCGTGGCGGGACCCGTCAGGGCCGTGGACGAGGAGCGGCGCCGCAAGACCTAGACCATTTAACTAGGTGATCCGCTTTGAGACCCAACCAAGCCTTTTGCGCCTTTAAACAATCGCTGCAAGACCCAATCCCCCCGCACGGCCGAGTTTCCCAACTGCAAAGACTCCCGCCCCTTCCCAGATACTACAGTAATCCTTCCAGGGAGCCGGCGACTGTTTCTGCGGCTCAATGGCTGCTCTTTTCCTCGCCGGCAACTCGATTTCCTCCTCGGTCCGTTCCGCTGCCAAACTCGCAGCTCTGTCCGTCACCCGCCAAGGAACTCAATCTAGCTATTGGGCCCTGGACGAGATTCGCGCCAAGCATCCCGACTTTCTGCCGTGATAATGATGCATAAAGCCATAGTCAAATAAATACATTCAATTAATTTCATTATTCTCATGTTCGAATTGTTGTTGCTGTTGTGCATGACAGGATGGAATAGTGGGTCTCCGGGTAGAATTCAAAAACGAAACAATGAAGAAAATGAAAAGAGAGCCAGGATCGGGAAAATGGAAAATTGCTGGGGGGGGAGGGGTATTAAAATTGGTAGGAGGGGATGATGGTACATGGAAACTTGCAAAAAATGATTAATTAATTCACTTACGCGTGAGAGAAAGAGAATTAATGTCTAGTAAAGAGGGGGAGAGAAGAGGCAAACGGCTAACAAAGATCAAACTGTCGCGCAACATTTCCGACGGAATGATTGCAAAAAAACCGGGCAATTGCAGTGGAAGGGGCTTTTATGGTACAGAAGTTGGTGGTGGATGAGGGGGAGTAGAGGGGGAGGGGAGGGAAAGAGAGATAACTTTGGAAAAAAAGTGGAATACCGAGTTGCGAATTCTGTTAAATTACTTCACCCATAATTCAAGTTAAAACACAAGTTTGAGAGTTGTCAATCGGGTTAAACGTACATATTTGGTGTATGGAACAAGTGGCGGAGAGAGAGAGAGAGGAGTGGAGAAGTGGAGATGATGGATGGATGGAAGAAAATAAATAGAGAAAACCAAGAAATGAGATGAATGAAGGGGGTTTTGGAAGAAGAAAAGACACTTTCGACAAGATTGCACGTGCGTTCTGAGGATCGGCATTGATTTGGTGTGAAGATTGTTGGCAGCAGACGATGAGGAAAGAAATCCAGAGAGGAGGGTGGGAGAAGAGTCTAACTACTACTCGACGACGATTTCAGATGGTGTAGACGGCAGCACCATGTTCGGCTCCATTTTGTCGTTTGTGAATACGATAAACAGGAAACCGACCTGAAAGGGAAACAATTATTTGAATCTAGATTTTCAGAGCATCTAACAACGTACCCTAGTGCTTTGGATGTAGTTCAGCAGCGTTGGGCAGAGTTCCGTGAGGTACTGGCTTACGAGCGGTCCCGGAGCAAAGACATGAACACGGGCCGTGGAGAGATCCTGAAAATTAGAGTTGAGAACTAGGACATTTCTAATCATTATGCGAATCTCGGTTTCCTAGAAAGGAATTCAGAAGATCTTTCTTACATTTCCACTATCCAGACACGATATTCCTGCGATTTGCTTCTTGTTGAGATAGTCAATCAGCGAGTTCTGCAGGTTCTCTCCGGCGGCCAAACCGTCGATATCCGACGACGAGTAGAGTCCGATGCAGCAGGCAAAGTCCGGATCGGTTAAGATACGATGAATGTCTGCAAATTGATCCATTGGTTGTTTTGCTCCCTTGTTTTTCGTGTGTTCTGTTATTTTCTTTTCTCTTTTCTTCCCGGTCTGTTATGTATGCGTGAACGAATTTGTGCCGTCGGGTAAACGGGGTAACCGCATCAGCAGAAGCAGAAGCAGCGGCGGCGGCGGCGGTAGCACAGAAAGAGCAGGCTTTTTCGAAAAACATGAGTCAGAAAAAGAATGGAATGGTGCGGAG
Organism: Caenorhabditis sp. 39 LS-2015; assembly: GCA_900536345.3. NCBI lineage: Eukaryota > Metazoa > Nematoda > Chromadorea > Rhabditida > Rhabditidae > Caenorhabditis > Caenorhabditis waitukubuli. Next base: position 26,158 of record LR564126.1, on the reverse strand, counting down.
GGGGAGAAGACGGAAGTCGTCGTCGTCGTTGGATGGAGGGCGCCCCCTCCTCCGATGGTCTCGCCGTCAAAACAAAAAGTGCACGCCGGCCCCTCTGTCTCCCTGGTTGTGCCTCGATTCCATCGAAACCGAGGCGAGTCGCTTTTCAAGGAAAATTCGGACAAAAAGAACGAAAACGACAGGGACAGCTACAGCAGCAGCGCTCGCTCTCGCTCGCCTCCCCCATTGACGCAAACGTTTCGTTTGGATGATGGTAATTGAATCTGATATTGATGTGAGGAAAAACATGAAAACAGAAAGTGCATGTTTTGCGGCATGATCATCGTCGCATTTGCAATTTTACAATGAGTCAATGTCCAAGTTTCCTTGTCATCCCCAACATCAGAGCATCGTCACCCAAAACCGAGACTTTCACTTGTTATTCCGCACAGTCATACACTACTAGTCCCCGCGTACTTTCAGTCATTCAACAACTGAAATCAGGAAGTTTTTTCGCAAAAACAACCAAAAACTGGGGAAATGGAGACTACGCGAGGATAGATAGACAGACAACCAAAACAATCGCAAAGTACATTCCAGTGTTCTGCAGTGCTATCTGTTTTCCACTTCTTCGTCTCAAATTCGCCTTCTTCCCATTTTCAAGAGTATAGATCAACGAGACTTACGTTCAATTTGTCCATTGTCCAGCCGGAGACGTTGGGTGATGCGAACCAGATCACGATGCGGCTTCTCTTCGACGGTCGCATTGCCGAGCGCATCTTTTAGGAACTGTTCACGTCCAGTCAGATAGTGCAGATTGATCGATGTCTCCATGGACTTGAGAGCCAGCCGACCGGTCCACATCATCGGGAACTTCTGCAAAACGAATTGAATGTCTTAAGCACTTCCATCTGATCCCCGGCTAATCCCCCGTCGGGACCCCCGATGTTATTTTTGCTCTTCTATGGTGCCACAAACTGAGATTTCCTTCCCTCTTCTTCTCATACAATTATTATTTTTCCGCTTTCGAGCTTGGCGCGAGTGAGCACGCAAAAAACAAAACGCGGGCGGTAACCAAGCAGATATATACACAAAATTGTTAGTGTGGGTATTCGATATATCTATTTGCTATATATATTTTTTTTATATATATGCTAATGAGAATCTGATGCGAGAGAAACTGACAGGCATATTCCCCAGAACCGCAGGCTGTTTTTGTTGCTCGTGGAGCCCGGCGGCGTGCGCGCAGCGCGTTCCGTGTGTGACTCATTTCTTGTTTTTCGCTTCGCCATCGTCGTCGTTGTTCGCTGGCGACGACGACGACGACCACGACCACGACTAAGAAGGAGGGAAACGAGGAACCGAGTTCAAAAACAAGCTCTTTTCCGTTCTATACGACGTGCTTCCCCTCTTGCTCAACTCTTCCCCTCGCCACCATCCGCCACTTTACAACAGAGATCCCTTCGGCGTCAACCCAAGCCCCTCGAGCACTTTTACATCATTCCCGGATGGACGGACATTACACTCGTGGGTTGAATGGAAAGAAGGAAGAGATGAGAGTCTAGAGAGAAAAACTCCCATAGGAAGTAAAGGTGAAAAAAAAAATCGTTTTCCCCCGGTTTCCTTCCTTCTCAATGCCATTCACAGGGCGCGGAATGCAACAAGGAACGAACGAAAAAAAAAGTGTAAACAATTTTTCGCGAGTGAAAGTGCAAAGATATCGTCAACCACCCCCTCTCAGTCCCCCGCGCTGCAACAGTCTTGTTTCGACAGAAAGACACCTGACTGACCGACAAAAAGATTAGAAACCAACCTGCACGAACAGTGCTTCGTCGAGAATCGTCTCCGACGACAATCCATCAAACTTTGCAGATTGCTTGTGTTTCTGAGCGACAGTGGACAACATTTCCAGGAACTCGGCGTTTAGAGGATCCCTTTCAAGCGGCGGTGAATCGGAGCCACTCGAGAGCGAACCAGTAGACGGCGATGTGGTGCCGGAAGCAGACGGAGAACCCGAGTTGTTGCCCATTGTCGAGCTGCGCGACAGTATACGACGAAAGGCAGAACCAGCGGCTCCCATCGACTCGGTCTTCGAGTCATCCGTGTCGTCTTCGTCGGACGTGGGAATCTGCTTGGGTTCCGACTTCTTGTCCTCTTCCTCGTCTTCAGTTCCAAGTTCTTCAAGTAGAATGATATCGAGGCGTCGTAGAATCTCCTTGCGGAACATCTCGTTCTTCTCTTTCATCTCTGGCGTCAGGTTTTCAAACATCGACTTCCGCGGAGGTGACGGTGATCGTGGTGCAACAGGCGCAGGCGCAGGAGGAGGCGCTGCAACCGGCTGCGTTGGCGGCGTGGACTGTCCTTGATGCCCTCCTCCACCGATCATCGCCAACGGCGGACACGACTTCTTGCGATCCGATCCACCCACGGCAAGCTGCTCCTTGTTGTTTCGCTTCAGTGACATGTGGGGGATCTGGGGAACTTGCGGAACTGCAAACACTCCTTGCTGCTGGAGTTGTTGTTGCTGCTGAGCAGGTAGCTGGAACGGCATCCCTCCACGCGCCGCGAGAAGTGCCATCAAAGGATCCTGCTGATTCATAGTGGCAAGAAGTTCCGAGGTCTGTTGAGTTGCCAACATCTGTCCCATGTTCATAGTGAGCAGAACTCTGGCGATTCCTTGATACACCGGGCTTGACTGATTCAGAGAGGAGGTCAGTGCCAACATCGATAGTGGGTTGAGAGGTCCTCCAGCAGCCAGGTTGGCTAACGAGGCCGTGTTGAGAATAGCCTCCAGGCTATTGACAAGTGGATTTGGAGCAGAAGCCGTAGTGACAACAGGAACTTGAGCCTGAGCTGCTTGGACAGCTTGGATCTGCTGAAGCATTGCAGCCAGATCAGCCGTTGAAGCCATAGGTGTCGCTGTTGCGGACGGCGCCGTTGCAATTCCGGAAGAGGGCTCGTCTGTGCTCATTGTACAGGCCTATACGGACACCTGGTGGAGCGTTGAAATAGCAGAAATGATGTAGGGACGACACACGAAGTAGACGAAGAAGAAGAAGAAGACAGGCGGGCCGCTTCGTCCTCCCGAGGCGTATTTCTCTCTGTCGTTGGCTGTGCTATTTCGCAAACCGACAACGGGCAAAATCAACAACAAAAAGAGAGACGAGGCGAAAGAGTGGGAGAGTGTGGGACAGCGAAAGTGCAATCAAAGTGCACACGTCAATCGAATGGCCGCAGCAAAAAGTAAGTGTAGAGATCGAGACGAAGAGGCGATTGCTGAGGACGTCAATTGGAGGAGAACGATGGGAATTCACGCTTATGGTAGATACCGGCGAAAGGGAGAGAAGGACGAGCGGGAACCGTCCGCCGTGCACTTCTTTCTGTTATCAGCAGAACCGTTTGTAACAGCCAGAGAAAGAGTCGGACTCTGACTGTGTACCTTCCTTGTTTCAAAAGGGGAAGAGTGATTGGACGAGGCGCCGGTTGAGGTAGAAGTGGGTAAGGTAGAGGTAGAGCTCTTCGCTTCAGAATATGCAGGTAATGAGGTAGATCGGGGGATGAGGTAGATGAAAAAGTTGGAGCCACTTAGATCAAATTAGGCCATCGTCGTCCTTCCCAGGTCCGAAGAGTGTCTGATGTGAGTGTGTGCCGTGGCGAGGGCCGATGGGCGGAACACAACGTCCAAAAATGTGTATGCTAGTGGCCGGAGCGGGCGACGGAGGGGCGGGTGCTACTGCTGCTTCTACTGACTGGCCGCTGCGCCCGACGAGTGAGTGGCGAGAGAACGACAATTGGCAGTGCTTGGCGACGGAGAGCGCGCGACGACAACAGAACCTCCCCCGAATAGTGGGCGGGACCTTCCTAGGAGGAGTGAGCGCTGGGCGCGCGCGCGGCCGACCGAGCGTGCGCCTCGCTCCAAAACAACAGCGCCACGCATGGAGGCCTCCATCGGGGCGCGCGACTTATAGTGCATCTCTCTCCGCAGGCGCCTTGCGAACGTTGTCGCTGGGCCAGCGTCGAGACGAGACGCAGACGGGCGGAGAGAGCGAGCGCACAGCCCGCGCCCCGAGATGCCTCTCTTGCAAGTACACAACAGCAACATGTTGCGAACATCGTTCTCTCGCTCCCTCTCGTCTCCAGCAGCGTCTTTCGTCCAGTTCCCGCTCTCCTCTCTACTTTCTCTGTGCGTTCGCCTCCTCCTCCTCCTCCTCTTCGCGCCGAGGAAGAGAAGCGATGGAATGGCGGCACCAGGCACTGATTGACACGGTGCGGCCGCGTCCTGGCCTCTCCGCCTCCGTGCTATTGCTCGCCCATCTCGCGCCAGCCACCTCCCCAGCACCCAGGCATACTCGGGACAGCGACTAAGACGACGTCGTCGGGGCGGCCGACGCCGACCGAGAACATCATTCGTCGTCGGTCGGACGGCCCATCGGCGTAAACAACAAACAACAAAATGCCACTACGGTTCGTACTAGGCATGACACGTCTCCGTCCGCAATTCATCTTTAGCATGATCGTTGCAAGCGTGAGCGTGCGCGTCGATGGACAAAGACGACGGACGATTTCTATGAAAATATGAGAACACAAAGACGATGTGTTGTGTTGTCTTTGCCTAATCGCGGTTTTGGACAGAATGGGATACGCGTGGGAATTCCAAGAATACGGTGAATGCAAACGTGTTTTCCTACAGTGTACCCGGAACCCAATCTGGCACAGTGCCAAGCCTTTTGTCCGCCAGCGGCGCGAAGGACGACGCACCCATTTGCAATGCCCTTTCCCTCGCCCTTTCCTTTCGCTTTCGTATTCCATCTTCCCTTCCCCCACAAACACAGATGAGAATGATGGGAAGTGCGTGCGGGCTGCGCGCAAAGGGCGACATTGGCAGGCAAAGTCGTTAGTTTCATTATTCATGGCGCCCCTGACAATACGAACCCAACCATCAGTACATTGCAATGAATGCCGCCGCAATCGTCGTCCGAAAACGACGGTGACGGAGAGAACGAACTTGCTAACTAAAACCAACAGCTAGTGCGTTCGTTTTTGTCCCCGCGACGCCCGCGCCACGAGCACCGCTCGCGTTCATCGTCAATATTTACTCAGTTTACCTCAGTTCATGGCACCGAACTCCGTTCTCCTCTCTCGTGCGGAGAGAGTTCATCCCGAAAAGTTAGAGCAAACAAACAACTTTGAGAGAGGGAAAAAAGGTAAACGTACTTTGTAAAACCATTTCTGGAAGGACGTCGCTCCGTTCGGAAGGATCTTCTCGCGGTGCGACGATGACGATGATTGTGGAGCCTTGACGACGACTGGAGAGAAGTGGGACCGGTTGAACGGTAGATTCTGAAGAAAACAATTTTCAATTTCCCAAATGCATTGTTGTCTCCTTTTCCAATTTCCCCTAACGAACTTCGGGGTGAAACGCTGTGTTGCGGCGGGCAAGATCATTTTCAACTTTTCACGTTTGCCCCTTACCAAGCGCCCTCCTTTCTCCCCTCTTCCTCCTTCTCAATTTCCTCAATTTGTTTGTGTGCCCTCTTTCGCGTCGTTGCCGCAACCGACAAACTGGAGCATGCTCTAGAGCGTGTGTACTGCAGCCGCCACTGATGCTGCTGCTGCTCCTCTGGGACGACGGACGCAAAACGTCGACAAACGAGGAGAGGGGAGAAGGGAAATCAACCCCGATGTGGGAGAGGAAGAAGAAAACGACGACGAAAAAAGTGGGAGAAGAGGGAAAGGACGGCGGAATGTGTTTGTGAGAAAGAGGGCAAACGAGCCACCACTTGGGAGACAGCAAGCGAGCGCCAGGCGTCGAGAACCATTAATTTTCTTTTTACTGCGTTGTTGTTTCCATCGGTCAGCCATGACCCATGCCTACGTAATCAAACTGTCAGTTCGCGAGACAGAGAGAGGCAGAGAGGGAAGTGCGTTATCAAACTAGAGAAGAGAATTCCCCCACTGCAATAACATACCATTTTTTCAAAGAACTTCCACGCATCAGGATTCACGAATTTGATGAGAGCAGCCGCTCGTTCATCATCTCTCGTAGGAATTGCACTCTGTGGCACGTTCCGTTGTTGACCTGTTGGCTGCTGCAATCGCATCTGAGCGTTGCGTTCTTGCTCGTCCTCTTGCTCAATTGCCTTCTTGTACCGTCTAACCTCTTCGACATGAGCGTGCTGAGCCCGTACCGCTTCTTCTCCCTCGCGCTCGATTGCTGCCGCCAGTTCTTCGCGGGACATTCCAGCAAAATATTCCATGTTGCTCTGGCGAGCATCGTTCTCTTGCCCATGCTTCTGCGATTGCGGAGTTCCCTGCAATCGTTGCTGCACATCGGCATCTGACGATCGGTGGTTCGGACTAGGATGTGGATGCTGAAGTTGGGCCACCGACGTTGGCTGAGCGGTAGAAGTAGAAGGTTCCGTGGAGTTGGTATGTGACGGAGATTGTAGTACTGGGGTCGGTTGATGTTGTTGAAACAGCTCATCGCGTCCGCCAGTTTGTCGATCTTCGTGTACAGCATCATTCGGAATCAATTCTGGAGTTGGTGTTTCTTCATGTTCGGACTGCCGAGAATGATTTGCGATCAGCTGTGTGGAAGCTGTCGGGGCCTCTTCTGAATTGTTTGGAACGGTGATGACGTCCTCAACCACGTCCTGCACAACCATATCTTCCATCGGCACTTCACACTCCGTCTCCACGATTTCGGTAACCGCGTCGTCAATCAGCAAAGGTCCCTCGCTGCCAGACATCAATTGGAGAAGCTCCTTTTGCTTTTCCTCGTTGAAGTTGTTGTAATTGTGATGATTTCCAGCAACAGGTGAGCCATTCTCATCAATTATCGATGCGACAGCATCGTCTTGCTCCACGTTGTTGCTGTTCGACGCCAGTGGACTGTATTGATCGTCTTCCTGCAAATTTTCATATAAAAAAAAGTCGCTTGAGATTTCTCACCTGTTTCGGTTCGTCCTTCTGGTCTTTGGGCATGACAAAATCTGGATAATGTGGGAAGTCCTCTTCGTCTTCTTCGTTGAAAATCGACTGAACCGCATTATCGGTCTCCTAAAACAGTGATTATGAGTGGATTTCAACAGACGTAGACTGATTTGTATATCTGAGATAGAATAGCGAGAAAATACTGTGCGACACTATATACTACTACAACAATCTGGTGCTCTACATGCACACACTTACCTGATCGGATATCAACGACTGCGGTTGAGCCGAAGCAGTCTCGTGCTGTTCTGGGACGTCTTGCTGTTCTTGGGGTTTCACGTTTTCAACAACAACAGGAACAACGTCATCATTCTCAGATTTTTCAAAAGACGGTGTTTCAGCAACAACGACAGGCTCCGGTTCTTCCACTGCTTCAAGTATCTTCTCAGGAGCCTCAGGTTTCTCTTCCAATTTCACATCATCATCAGAAATAGCTGCTTCATCAGCAACTGCTTCTTGATCATGCTCAGAACCATCGGGTGACTGTTTGAGAAGGTCAATAGAATCCTGAGATGCAATGCCTTGTTTTTCCGATTCGACTGATGAGATCGGAGCCTCAGAAACTGGCTCGACCACCGGCTCTTTGGATTCTTCGGCCTGCACCGTTTCAGCTGGCACCGGAACATCAAGAATCGGAGGTGGAGATGGCGGCGGAATCAGAGGTGGAATTGGTGGTGGTGGAATCAACAATGGCACAACAGCAGGGAAATTCACAGTTTCATCACGATTCTGCGAGACCGCTGCTTCCACATGCACTCCAGACAGCTTGTCAGTTGGCTGCTCGGCTGGACCGTCTGAGCTATCGTCCGACGAATCGGATGATGAGCTCGAGTCATCGGATCCCGACGACGGAGACGATGCTTCATGCTGACCGGCGGTCGGCTTCCTCTGCTAAAAAACATAAAGCGTAACAGACCATACAACATCAACAGCTCATACAGACAGCCATCATTCCGAGCAAAACAACAATTTCTAGTAAAACTAACCTTTTTGGGAGGCGATGGGTGGAACACCTTCATGGCGGCTTTCGTTACAACCATCGGACGTCCCGTGGCACTCATCGGACTTGCTGCAGCTGACGTGGCACTCAAATCCTCACGAATCGCGAGATCATCAATGGACGAAACGCTGCTCTTGGCAGTAACTGCTGGAGAGATTGGCTTCTCGGGAATGGTGTCATGTCTAGAACCGGTGGTAGCCGTCGATGTTGACGACGTGGTTCGATTCCGCGGCTTCGGAGATGTCAATGACGCCAACGACTCTTCACTGATAGATGGACGCTTTATCGAAGAAGATGACGTCTTCGGCGACAGAATCTTGGGAGAGAGAATTTTCGGAGATTGGAGGGGAGTCACAGATGGTGTTGTGACTCGGAGAGGCGTCTTTGATGATTTCTTCTCATTGGATGCGCTCGCAACGCTGCTGGTAGACGGCCTTCTGACTCTCGAAACGTCTTCGACCTCTTCTTCATCGGACACATCCTCCAGCGGCACGTCACGGAAATCACGTTTCGCATTCCGCTTCGTCTCGTTATCAGAGCTGAGACGATGTTCCAGCTTACGCTTACGCTGCTTATGTTCTTTCGATTCGCGTGCAGCCTTCCTCGCTCTCTGAAACAGTAAATTTTCTTAATGAGTCAATCAACTTCTGTATCTACCTCTTCACTATCATCTCGCTTTTTCTTCTTCATCACAGATTTGCCACCTCTTTCATTGTGATCATCCGAAGAGTAGTTTGTCATACTCTTCTGCCGCTTTCGATTCTCTCGATCTTCTCTGTCTCGGATCTTCTTTTGCTCCAACTCCCGCCGTTTCTCCTCCTCCTTAGTCTCTTCATCATCCGATGAGGACAGCTCACCCTTTTCTCGTTCTTTGTGAACCTTCGGCTTGTGATCTTTGACAGAAGGAGTGGGAACCGATATGGGCATCGGTGGTGGGAGAAGGAACCGCTGCTCAGTGTCGCTGCCTTCTACACTCGACGCACCCGACTTCTCCTTTTCATCATCCTCATCTTCATCTTCATCACCATCATCACCGCCACCGTCGTCGTCATCCGACGACTCGATCAGAACACGTCTCTGTAAAGTCTAATCAGAAACTCGAGAACTAAACTTGGGAGAATGAATGTGAAACTTACCGGAAGCGAATTCTGATTCTTCTGTCGCAATTTTTCAAACGATTCGTGACCACGAGTGTCTGTCCGTCTACGTGACTTCAAATTCTCAATGATGCTGCCCTTGGATAGTATTAAGGCGAGTTGATGATCTTTCTCCTCCTGGGTCATCTCCTTGTTCGACTTTCGAGTATTCAGATCGTACTCCTCGTCATCGCCAGATCCAGAATCCGATCGATCACTGTCCTCATCTCGTCGTTTGTTCTTCTTCTTCAATTTTTCTTTCTCCGCCTTCTTCCTTTCTCTCTCCTTCTCTTTCTCCTTTTCTTTCTCCCGTTCCTTCTCCTTCTCCTTCTCTCTCCTTCGTTCTTCCTTCTCCTTCATCTTCTGTTTCTCCCGTTTTCGTTCCCGTCGTTCTTCTTCTTCCCGTTTCGCCCGTTCCATCTCCTTGCGTTTATGCCGTTCCTCCTTGGTCTCCTTCCGTTTCATCTCCTTTCTCGCCTCACGTTCCTTTTCCAATTCTCGCTCCTTCCTTCTTTTCTCCTTCTCTTTCTCTTTGATGAGCATAGCATGGCTAATAGGAGTAGTAACCTGTGCGTTTGGTAATCCACCCGGTGTTGTAGAAGACACGTTTTGTTGTTGAGATTGAAGACTATTGTGCAGCGCCGACGACTTCTTCTCGATCCGCGGAAGCTTCTTGAATCCCATGCTCGGCTGGTTCGACATTATCTGATCGATTAGATCGCTACCAGCATCTCGAACCACAGGAGTCGTGGGAACGCTCTTCTTCGGATCCGGAACCGACATCGACTGGGATCTCGCCTGGAGAGCACTGGCTGCGGTAGACGGTCCCGGCTTGGAAATCGAGTCATGCCTCACTTGAACCTTCTCTGGGCGACTGGTTTTCGGAGTCGGTGGTTGCTGTGGAATCTTCGATGTAGGCGGCTCGTGATGAATTGGTGTTCCTGATATCGAATGCCGTGGTGTGGATGTTGCGGAGGAAGACACCGAATGCGTCCCGGTCGCTGTTCCAGCCATCAAATTTGGTGGCATAGTGAGCGGCATCGAGAGCAGTTGCGGAATGTTTCTGGTGAGCGAAGGACTCTGATTGGGAATCGGAATCAGCGTTTCCGAGCTTCGTCGAGTAGGCGGCAGAGAATGCATTTCGTCATGAGTCGGTGGTACTGGTGGTGGTGGAATTGAGAGATCGGGTGGAAACATGACGCTGTGGTGCCGCATCGCTTGGATGTTTGCAGGCCGAACGGTCGATGACATAGATCCATGTCGTGACTGGAAATTGTTAAATTATGATGAGACGAGTCAAATCAAAAACTTACCACTGGAGAAGCAATAGGTGCTGGCTGCGCACTTCGAGGAGTCATCGCTCCCGACGGACCGGGCTGCGAAAGTCCAGGGATGAACGCCGTGTTGACGAGAAGGGGATTGGCATGGAAAGGAGTAACCGGTGTAGTTGGACCAATGCACAGAGACTGCGAACGTTGCGCCAGCTCGTGCGGATGATGAGCCAAATCCAAAGAAAGCTGGATAATTCGCAACAAATATCAGCCAACAGTTTCAGTATGACTTACCCTATGACCTCTCGTCTCTTCCAAACTCTGCCGGGGGATGATTCTGCTCGTCGACGCAGACAATATGGTATCGGTAGCATTGAGCCATTGCTTGGGTTCGGGTAGCCGGAATTCTTCAAATAGCTCCGTCTCCCCGATTCTCGTCCATTCTCGAAATCTGACGTCCGACTCGTTCGGTAGCTTCTCCTCGATCAGCGAATCCGCGTATTCGTATTGGAGATGGTTGGGGCACTTGAGATCGGATTCTCGGGTAAACTTGGGAAAATGTCTAACAGTCGTTTTCTCGAATGCTTCCCGTGATTGCCATATCTCCGTCGCCGTGCTCTCGAGATGTGTCGGCAGTTTTGATATGTCAAGCTGGTTGTAATCCATTTCATTGACCATCTTCATTAGTATATCTTCCTGCGGCGACATGGGTTCCGACGGGGAGGCACTCGAGCGGTCTGAAGAACTGTAGAGTCGCCTTCTTCTCCTCCTTCCTGATCTTCGTCTAGAAATCAAAAGTTAGGAATGACATTTTTTAGAAACAAACTTGTTGGGAACGGGTTCTTCTTTTGAATCGTTCGATGCTTCCCGATATTGTAGCGGTGAGCTGCTGTGTACCGGAGATGCATTGCTGTGTTTTCCTGTAGATCAAGTTATGAGATAGATCAATTTCAAAGAAAAACTCACTTTCAGGCTCTGGTGATGGCGCCTGTGATGGTTCGGGTTGATCGTGTGAAGAACCTTGTAGATCAAACGGCGAGTTACAATCGTATGTTGGCGACTGTCCCATGTCGTCCACCGGACCATTGCTGCTTGGCATGGTGTGATGGTTGCTGGTTGGATTATGCGTTCCATTTCGGTTCTTTTCCCCATTTTCATCTTCCGAACTATAATCATACTCGGGTGACGATTTCGGCCTAAACAACGAAAGTATTCAGATGCACGTCTTAATGATTAAAAACTCACGATTCCCTCTGCTCTTTGTCCTTGTTCGTCGAAGGTCCTGCGTCGGTGCTCGTCGATACTCGGGGGTCTGACACCTGGGACTCTTTAGGCAACGTCGTTGTAGGTGAGTTGCTGCTTTGCGTCCGCTTCCGTCGCTTCCTGTCCTGAGCCTCTGGCGGAGGTGTCGACGAGGATGCCTGTCGTTTGTCGGCTAGTTCTGCAGCTTTTCGAGCCGTGAAGAACTGGCTGAGCATGTCAGAGCAGAAGTCGGTCGCTACGCTCGTCGAACCTTTGAGTGCTTTGCTGGAAACGAAACATTTTTAACTTGATAACGAGTCGGATGAAATTTCACGCGAGAACTAGTCTGCAGCATGATGAGATTATCGTCAAACGAGCCGAGCGTAATGCGAAAACACCGACCATGGATGTGGCTTACCATTTCAGCAGTTCGCAAAGAAAGTGACTGCAAGGACGGGTGCACCACGGTTTGTTCATATTTCCCATAGTAAATATATTTCAAAATGTATGTGAGTTAGAAGAGCGGGGGTGGAATACTGGGAGGGGAAGAAGCGCGTGCCTTGTTGGTAGAGGAAAGAACACTCGCTTTCCCTTTTTTGCGCTAGGGCGCAGGCAGCACCGAACCGAATGGGTGTCCCTTTCAGGCCAACAGACCCCGCCCTCGGCTGGCTGCCAAACCGACAATCAAACGTGCGCTCCCTCTCTACCCTTCCAGTGTGTGAGTGGGGAGACGCAGGCAGAGAGACGGCGGTCAGGGCATAAAGCCACGCGACTCAAGACTAGGCTCATTTGTGAATAAGCAGTAAGGGCATCTAGAATCATACACCCAATTATATTCAGAATTAATATTAGCTCTCTCTCCAGAATAATAAAATGAATTATTTTTCCTAGGTTTTTGAACGTTCCAACAAAACGACTATAAAAACAGAAGACGTCCGTCTTCTCATCAAGTCCCCTTCCCTTTTATTTCTTCTCCCCGGCTCAGATTCTTCGGCATGCATGCGCGGCGCACGGCTCACGCACACGTCTTCTTTACTTCTCCTCGCAAACGACGAGAGAAACGAGCGCGCGTGTTGAGCCGTGAGAGAGTACTAGACACTAGGAGAGAGCTCGGCTTCGTCATCGTTGTTCGCGTTAAAAATGAGAGGCAGCGGCTTCGTTAATGAGTTTCGTTTCGTTTCGCTTACCATCCACCAGAAATGATCTGATCATAGGTGCTCTTGGCATCTTCATTGGTTGAAAAGTGGAGTACAGCTTGGCCGCATTTCTCATCCAGCTCAATATTCTTTATTTTGGTCGAAATTGCGCGGACAATCATCATCATGCCATTCTTCTTTCCCTCTTTGCCCGATGGCAGATTGAACAAAATCAGCCGAGTCGAGTTACGGGATCTATAGAAGGGTGGCGGCTGTAAGTTGGACCAGTTTTCGAACCGAACTCTCATAAATCGACTCACTTTTGAAGGCTCTGATTCATGCGCTCGACGGGCACTTTCAAAGTCGGCAAAATGGATGATGGCCAGCGGATCTCTATCTTTCGGCTTTACCAGTTCTACACCGGCGACCGTGCCATATCGCTTGAAGCGCTGCTCAAAGTGCTTTCGGTCGTGGTTTTCCCGGTTGGGCACGTGAACAGAAATCGATGGAATCTCGGCTGGTCGGGATGTGGAGGGGGCAGTGGATGGATGAGTCGAACTAAAAACACATATTCATTTAAACATAGAGGCAAAGAAAACAATATTACGGAATGGCCCGGTGAATTCGAAATTTTGGCGGCTTCCCGAAGATTTCGTTGCGGTCGGCTTTCAGAGAGTCCGAATGAAACCTAAACATTAAAATTTAGTGAGATTCCAACAATTTTTCATGAAAAACTCACTTCCAAAAGTGCACAGCCACGCTGTAGTGCCCGGGATGGCTAATGCTGATATGAATATCTATTGGCTGACCGTGACGTTTCGAGAACGCTTTGACTGCGTCAAACACTTCGCGCTCTTCCGTCGAACTGGCTTCCACGTCGAATATCACACAAGCTACTGATTGGCCGGGGTACACGATTTTGGGCCTGCAAAACGGAAAGTTTAGAGACGTAATCGCTGTTGGCACGGGGCCAAGGAGGGCAATAAAACTGATCAACGTGGCCGTTGCAGCAGGAAAATATCTCGGCTTGGGAATGAACTGTGCGTTTTGTGGGGGAGAGAAGGAGAAAGAAAGGAAGGAGAGAGACGACGGTGCGGGCGAAGCAAATCTTTGCGAATCGCGAAAAAATTGACAGAGAAAAAGGCAAGGAGGGGTAAAAAAGTCTGGTGCGCGCGGCCCGCTTGGGGTCGTCATCGTAGCGGCCGTCGCATCGGCTAGGGTCAACAATCTCACCCTGTTCTTATTTCTCTCCGTCTAACACCGCCGTATCGTCTCTTGTGTGCCTTACCAATACAATCTAAGGGGCCAGAGGGACTGTCTGTTCTATGATTTGGTGATTCGATTCAGAAGCTCAGAATCAAACGACACTGTGGTTTTCGAAAATGCTATTTTAGCTCTCCTCTTCAAGCATCACGAGAGGCGCCGTGAAATCGATTCTCGAGAGTTCCGAATTCCTTTTTCAGATATTTCCTTCTTGCTCATCGGTGTGATGTCTCGAAAAACTCACTTAGTGTATCCCCCTTCTGTATAAACGACACGACACGGAGTCGCGTCTTCGAACTGTGTTATTGCATGAGCATCGGCAGCGAGTTGCAGATCTTGGAAGGTGATGTGAATGACGTCTTGACTCCCCTCTAGTCGATTGTAGTTGGTTATGCCCCCTTTTCTGAAAATCAAACCGTTGAGAACATGGAACATGGGAAACGCGGCTACTTTGCGAAATACTTCCGTATTCTTTCATTCGTGATTTTGCTGTTCAGATCATAAATTGCCACGTGACGAGATTCCCTCACTGGTTGTTGCACCATCTCAACATTGCAGACGGTGTGTGCTGAAAATGAGGAAGTTAAGAAACGCGGATAGTACGGAAAGGAGCAAGAATGGGCTGTTTTAAAGAGAGAAAACGCAGCGCTGAAGCGGTTCTTGCCGTTCAAACGGTGAAAACAAAGCAAGAGAAGGCTAATTTAAAACCATAGTTACAGTAAAGGAAAACCCCCAGAAACTGGGCAAGTTGGATGGTGTTAGTCGATGGAAAAGGAGCCGCAGTGACGTGAGGACGCAAGGAGAACAGTTTCGCGACCGATGGACACGTCGATTCAAGGGACACTCAACGGGTGTCTGGGTGGGCGATGGGGGGCATTGGCGGGAGGTCGTCGGCCCCCCTCCGCTCTCCTCCGAATCTACTCACTCACACACACACACACGCTCACACACATACCACACTCACAAGCAACATGACGGTCGCGCTCGCCAGAGAGGCCCCCGTCGCGTTGTCATTCACTCGCCTCGCATCGCTCGCACAAAACCCGGGCCCGCAGCCGTCGCGCTCTTGTTCTCTGCGTCTCCATTCATTACAGATGCATTTCGTCGGCTTCTGCTCGCCTCGCACTGCATTCTCTTCACCAAACAGCGGCAGACTCTCCACCCGATCGTCCACTATTTCGTCTAAATCGCCGTCGCGACCGACCTCGCCTCTCCCCTCCGTCGCGTCTTTTTCCAACCATCATCATCTTTCTCACCCGCCATCGCCGCCCGTCCCGGCCCCACACACACACATACAGCACATACGCGCTTTGGTCGTGTCGTGTCGTCCTCTCCTTCGCCTCAGCTTCGAATATTCCCCTCCCAAACCAAAAACGCATCTGCCCTCATCCTTTTCATTTGAAAAATGAAGTCGTCGCTTCTCGGCTGGATATTTCAGAATTTCTCTTACATTTCCGACTATATAATTTAATTTTTGAGTAAAAAAATTTGCTCAAAATTTCCGAAAATTAATAATAATTTCACATTCTCGCGTTGTTTGATGTCCGCCAAGAATCGCTTTCCATCCCCGTGCTTATCTCTGTGAGAATTGCTACCCGATTCCAGCCAGAAAATTGTGGTTATATCATTGCTGTAATCACGTTTTTTGCCCGGTCTGGGAGTGTTTTCCTGTGTGGTAGTGTGTGCGAGCCTATATTGTATAGTTGGAGGGAGCGGCTCTTCTCGGCGTAATGCTGTGTGCTTCATATCGGAGAGGCTCGAGACGGGCGCAGAACAGACGAGCGACGAGTGTTTTGATTTTACGTCCTCCGTCCAACAACGGGCCGCGGGGCTGCGACCGAGAAGAAGGAAGCGAGCGGGAGAGAAGGGGGCAATTCGCTCTCTGGTCGGCGAATCGATGCGCGTGACTAGAGTAAGTGTGTTGACCGGAGGACACAGACGACTTGCGTGGAAGGGTCGCCTCGGACTGCAAACGCTAGTACGACCGGCATCGGGAGGGGTGTATGTATGTGGTGAGTGTGTTTGCTGCGAGGGCAACCACACACCCAGCCCCGCTCCCAAGACTACTATATGACACGTCGCATTGGTGTGTACGCTTCACATCGGGGCACAAAACTTCTCTTGGCCCGTGTCCTTCCACCTGTTTTCACGCTTCACTTCCAAGGCTTTTCCGACTTAATATCATCAGACGACGTGCGAGAAACGACGAAGAGACACAGGGAGAGTCTTGTTTGCAATACTAATCATGAGGCATCTCACGTGATACATGCAAATGAGACCCGCTTGTTTGCGTGTTCTAACTATTCGTGTCGCCTCCATAATTAGGGGACCGAGCGAGCCATTGCAACATGCATTCCGTCCTCTTCGTACCTTCTTGACATTACGTATCGCAAGGACTAAAGATCATATTTGCCCGGCCAACACGAGTACCGTCTCTCGTTAGACCTTCACTGGGGGATGAGTAATGAGATTGCGAAATGAATCGTTTCGAGAAAATTCTTGTTTTCGACAGATTTGGAGAACCGAGAGCTGTCTGCGACGGGGGAAGGGGGTGTTCAAAATCGTAAATGCCACGGAATCCCCGTCTATAATCTCGTCTAATCTCGCGACTGAAGATCAGCATCTCTGCCACTGCCAGATTACCTATTTGCATTTCTTTGTTCCCAGGCCCCATTTATCACCGCCACGTCACAATTATTTCTGCGCCGCCGTCCGCCCGTCTGTCCCTGTCCCACTCTCCTTTGTATCTCTGAATCATCAGTTGTATTGCGTCGTCGTTGTCGTCGCAAAGCGGAAAAAAGGAAGAGTGGCCCCGGGGTCGTCGTTCAAACAAACAGGTGCATTTCTTTCTCCCTCTCCCTCTCTTCGCTTTTCTCTCTGCCCCCCACTAAGCCTGTGCTGTCTCGCCGCAACCGTCGATCAATAAAAAGCCGGCCGCCGTGTCTGCGTGCTTCTCTCTCTCCCTCTCTCTCATCTGCACCATCTGCTGCGTCCGGCCGAAGTGACTGGCGACCTTCAGCGACAGTGGGGAGGGACTTGGAGGAAAAGAGGCTGCGAGTTGGAGAGGC
>LR564124.1:0-10994 GCA_900536345.3 Caenorhabditis sp. 39 LS-2015 | reverse complement strand
TGTTCCTTAACAGTTTATCAGCGAAATGATAAGGAAATGTGTTTGTGTTTGGTTCTACTGTCTCTTTTTGATAGAAATCAAACGGAAATTGACAGTTTTGTTGCGATTTCGCGCAGAATGACCTTTATAATAGTACGATGCTCCGCTCTTACGTTGCGCTTTGTTTAGCAGAATGGCTGTTTCGGCGGGAATTTGAGTTTCTGGGGGTTTTCTAACTAGTTGAATGAAATTCTGAGAAAATGGGAAACAGAACTTTTCAGAAAAAAAAAGATGGAAACAATCGATTCGAGACCCGGGGGCTACTGTAACATGAATCAGACGTCGCATTGCGTTCCGTCTGGAAACAAGAAAGAAACGAAATGAAAACAAAAGATGAATCATGTTTCTTTTGCTTTGTCATCCTCTTTCCCCCGCCTATTCACTCTGAAACCATCTGGAAAAAAAGGAAGAAAACAGCGGTAGCGAAACGTCGGGGTGCTTTGAGATGGGAAAAACTCACAACATTGGTTTCGAATTTGGCGTATCCATCACGGGAAACCACTCGGGTAACATCGTTTTCGAAATGGGAAGAAGGGGGCATTGAACGGCGGCGGTGAAGGTCCTGAAGCGAGGATTGCTGTAGATTGGATGGGAAATTTGAATTTCAGATAAGCATGCATTCGAAGCATTGTAGAGAGTTTTCTGGCACCTCGACGTTTCGCAACTCCATAAAGTATGCCACGACTTGGTGAAAGTTACTGACTTCCAGAATCCATCAGTTGCGAAACGTCGGGGTGTCGTTCTTTTAAAATTGCTAAACAAGGACCATGTGCAACCGCGAAGTGTCGTATGGAAATCCTTGCTCACCTGTTTTCCATTTCCCGCTGCACCATGTGAGTTTCGGTGTCGAATGCGTCCGCGAAACTTGATATCGTCACTTCGAAGCGACATCTGAAACAGGAAACATTGGAAAAGCACCGGGCTTGCGACGTTTCGCAACTTCTTCTTTCTTTCTTTTAAAGCGCAATATTTTTCACGTTCACGTGATGAACCAGGTAACAGGACACATGTCAAACGGTCTCTGGACACGTGTCACCTCTCCCTCCCACCCTAGGGCTTCAAAATCAATCTTCGTTCTCTCTTCCCATCAATCTGATAACAAACGGAAAATGTCCCGTCATCACAAAGCCCGTCCACCCGTCGGATACGCGGCCAACTTGCGTTTCGCCATGGAATCGCTCCGAGCCATCCGGAAACAGCATTTGATGGGATTGCTTCATTGCGATATCAAGCCAGACAACATGTTGGTTTCCTCGAAGCCAAACTCTCAGAAGATGTACTTGAAAGACAGCCGATTTGAGCGAGTGTATGCGGATTACACGGAAGATGGAAAGTTCGTTAAGAAAAGAGTTGCGGTTGAACGAGAGCCGGTAAGGAAGCGATTTCCATTGGGAAAACTTTTATTCCTGGTTTCAGAAACGCAAGACACTGCTCTACTGCTCAATCACTTTCCATTCGAGGACGAAACTACCGTCGAGAGTAGATGACCTGTTCTCGTGGCTGTTCATGATGACCCATTTCGTGCATCCTCTTCCATGGGCGAATATCGAAAACGAAGCAAATGTGTTGAAGGTGAAGAGGTTGACGATGCATTGTTATTTTTATGATATGAATCCGTAAGTTGTAGTGTCCGAGCTCTTTCTTATTATTATTATTCCTTGTCAACACTCATTGTCCTTTCAGCTTCATAGCCACTGTTTATAGTCCAATCTACAAAATGATCCGGTCGTACAGCCCGTCTTCCATTCCAGAGTATTCCATTATGTTCTCAATCCTACATCACTTCCTTTGTCGGCAAAATGAGCCTTTCCAAGAATTCACCCGGGACCCCGGCTACATTGTGAGAAGCGAGAAACTTGGATTTGTCACCCAATCTGTTGTTGTTGCAGGATAAGGTGATCATTGAAATGGGAGCTCGTTTTCCAAACCAACGACCCCCGACCGTTTGCCGCCAGCAACTCGAGGAACTCAACAAACGTAACGTCAAGTATGTGAAGAAGATGTTGAATCTGGATGACAACTCTGAGGTTGGTGGTTTGTTTATGGCACGGAGACTACAAGGGGAAATTAAGAACGATGAAGAGTGGTCGCGTTCAATCTATGTGATGACTGATGGGCACGAGGAGACGGCAGGAGAAGATGAACTTTCTTCTTTTTCTCCTTCTTCATCATCTTTATTTACATTATCTTTTTCTTCTTCTTCGGATGAGTCGAATGAGGAAGAAGAAGAATCGAGTTTGCTTGAGGAAGAAGCAGACACGGAGCAGCATGAACCGAGGGAAGAAGAAGAACCGGAAGAAGAACAAGAAGAATCTGATTTAATCTTTACCCGTTTTTTCCGCTATTATTAATCTTTGTTTTTTCAAGAAAAAATTCTGTTTTCGTGATTTTCTACGCTTCACAACGCTCCAGAAATGAGTAGTTTTGATCGGAGAGTAGCATGTTTCGCCGGCGGGTTTTACCCTGTCTTCGGGTCAAAAACTGCACATAGAAAACAACCGGACAAATGGAAAAAAACAGACATTCGGACAGAAGTGCTGGCGTGTCTTCTTTTCGGATTTAACGCGTGTTTAACTGTAATTTAAAAATTTGAAAAATGCTCTGTCACGTTCACGCGATGCACCAGGTCAAACAATCACTGAACACGTGTCACCCTTGCTCCCAACCTTCCCGAGCTAATCTTCTTTCTTTCTTCTCATCAATCTGCTCAAAAACGGAATATGTCCCGTCATCACCAAGCCCGTCCACCCGTCGGAAACGCGGCCAACTTGCGCTTCGCAATGGAATCGCTCCGAGCCATCCGGAAACAGCACGTGCTCGGATTACTTCATTGCGATATCAAACCGGACAACATGTTGGTTTCTTCTCAACGAAACTGTCAGGAAATGTACTTGAAACACTGTCAATTTGGGCGAAAGTATGCGGATCGTATGAAAAACGGAGAGCTCGTTATGACAAGAGTTGCGGTTGAACGAGAACCGGTAAGGAAGCGATTTCCATTGGGAAAATATTAATTGCCGGTTTCAGAGACGGAAGACACTGATCTACTGTTCAGTCAATTTTCATTTGAGGAAGGAACCGTCGAGAGTCGATGACATGTACTCGTGGCTGTTCATGATGACCCATTTCGTGCATCCTCTTCCATGGGCGGATATCGAGGAAGAAGAGGAGATGTTGAGGGTGAAGAGGGAGACGATGCATCGCTATTTTCACGAAATGGATCCGTAAGTTGAACTTCTTCCTTGTCAACACTCATTTGACTATTCAGCTTCATAGCCAGGGTTTATGGCTCCATCTTCGAAATGCTCGAGTCATACAGCTCGTCTACCATTCCCGATTATTTCACTATTTTCGCACGCCTTCATCATTTTCTTTGCCTGGAAAATGAGCATTTCCAGGAATTCACCCGGGAACCCGGCTACATTGTGAGAAACGAATTGGCTTTGAAATTGGCAACCGATTTGTTTTTGTTGTTGCAGGACAGGGCGATCACTGAGATGCGCACTCGTTTTCCGGGCGAACGCCGCCCTACAATCTGCCCAAAGCAACTCGCGGAACTCAACAAACGTCGCTACGAATACATGAAAAATATGTTTAAGTTGGATGAAAGTTCCGAGGTTGGTAGTTGTAGTTTGCTTTTGAACACTTTCTGAAACCAGTACATAGCAGAGATTTAGAAGGACAAGGAAACTTTGAAGATGTTGGAATCATTCTATCCAAGGTCGGCTGGAAACGAGGAGAAACCTGAGGAAGCTGAACTTTCTCCAAAAGTTGAGTTTTCTTATTCTTCAGAGGAAGAAGAAGGTGAAAAAGAAAAAGAGGAAGAAACAGACACGGAGCAGCAGGAGAAGGAACCGAGGAAAGAAGAAGAACCAAAAGAAGAGGAACCAATAGAAGAATCCGAATCAATCTTTACTCGCTTCTTCCGCTATTATTAATGTTTTTTCATTTAAAAAAAATGCGTTTTCGTGATCTTTTAACCATGGGAGTTGCGAAACGTCGGGGTAGCAATGACAAAAACCCGCTAACGCGTCCCCCCGAAGACTTACCAAATCATGATCCGACTCGCTGCCAGCAGACCCATAACCCGACGAAGCCGACTCTTTCTTCCTTGTCGTTTCAGGCGAATAGTCGATATCATCATCTGGTTCCGGTGACACAAGTGGCGGAGTGTCCGACAGACTGAACATTGGCTGGAACGAGTATTCCGATGGAGTGCTGCAGTACATTGAGGTGAAGACGCCTGAAAGATGTTCGGGTCTTGCAGCGATTGGTTGTAATTGTAAATGGCTGCGTATCATTTGTTTTTCAAACGTGACTTCTCGCGGCGATCAGTGTCTCGTTATGCTTGCATCTCCACAAGCGCCCCCTTGTGCGTGGCGGGACCCTATCAACTGTTTATGCTCTCAAGTACTTACCAACACAACTCTGCGGTGACAATGGCTGATTGACGCCGTACGGATGGAAAGTCGTCTGTCCAGTCGAGACGCGAGTAATCGAGCCGAGGAAGGCGGAAAATCCGGGAAGAGGACATGCGGAATGACGGGAAATGCAGCCGAGACTGCGGTTTCGATGGCGTTTCTCGTCGAGACTGAACGATGGTTGGGGACGAGTGCGGACGGATGAAGACGTCGACGACTTCATCTGGAAACGGACAGGTGAGGGGATGAGAGGAAGGAGGAGTACGTGAAGAAAGAAAAGTAGAGGAGAATCGGGTGAAAGTCGAGAAGATTGGGAAGAAAACGGAGAAAAACAAACAAAGACACTTGTAGTTCTGGGAGAAAAAGAGTCTGGTGACCTGGAACCTGGAAATCCGACGCAACGAGGTTCCAGCTCCGCGGTTTTGAAAATTAGCTGTAATGTTGCACAGAGGTAAAAGTTGAGCAAAATAATAAAAATCAATTTTCAGTTGGAAAAATAAATTTTTGAAAAATAGGTCGTTGAGCCGAGATAATAGGCTCATAAGTGTAATTAATCAATTGCAATTTATTTTGAACGGTTTTCTTGTTAGTTTAAGAAGTTCTTTCTATCAAAAAACTATAATAGGTAGTTAGCAGAAATACGCATCAAAAGTCTATAGTATGTAAAAAGAGAAACTATTCTTCAACTTGCCCCCCCCCCTCCCCCAAAAAAGAGGAAATTGAATTTACATCTTTTGAAGTGAAGTGTGAAGTTTATTTAGAACCAAACATCCATTCGAATGATTGCTTTTCTGGAAATTTTTTTGAAATTCTATTGCAAAGGTACGTGACTGTCTGGAAAAGAAGAACGAAAGACACCGAGGAATTATTAGTTTCTGAGGCATTGAAAGTTATTGTTTTTTGATTGAATGGAATGACATTCAATTTCAGGCGGGTGACAGACAGCTGAATTTTTCTGTTCTTATTCTCATTTTCAGATGGAAAGGAATGGGTCTCGACACGACAATGATCATGAAAATAATAAAAACCAAATTTGTCTCTAATTGTAAGACACGCTATTGTTGTTTTCTGGAAAAATGAGCTACTTGGCATAGAAAATGCGAGCCGCAACGCGACACGCGACGCGCGGTTACAGTCAAGTTTTTTCGCCAAGTTGTTATGCGCCTTTACCCAAAAATCTAAAAAATTGCGTTAGAAACCGTATGCCGTTTCAAAGGCGCATAACAACTTGGCGAAAAAACTTGACTGTAGCGCTGCGAGACCCACGCGTCGCGGCTTGCATTTTCTAGGCCATGTAAACCCAGGGTACAGTACACTACAGTCACGAAACTACATAAACTGTATAACTGAACTACTGTATAACAATGATAATAATGCCTGTCAAATACTACATACTCCACTTCTCTACACGATTCGAGTCGAGTCGTCCAACTTTTCCCTCTCTCTCCCTCCCTCCCTCCCTCCTTCCCCATGCCAGTCCATCCGCCAGCCAACCGTCCAACCATAACTGTGTTCATTTGGAACGGAAACTGCCAGATAGAACGGAATTATGAGAGACCGGAAGAGAAAGATTCGCAATTGGGAATTGAATTGTCGATTTATAAATATAGAATAATCGGTAATTAGCGGATCAAAAACTGCATTGGACGGGACGGGATGCTTTGAGAAGTGGAAAGCTGGGAACCAGTGGCATTTTGGCATTTATCTCTTGAACGGTGAGAGATATCAAAAAGTAGTCAACTAGGAAATTGTAGCCCTTGATGTTCTGCGTATTTTTGTAGTTGACAATTTTTTAATATCTCCTACCATTATTGAAATATACGTAAAAATACATGGTACTTAGGGCATGCCAAGTACAGTTCATAATGAAGGACAGTGTCAAGATCAGAAGAACGTTCCGTTTCTCATTTGAATCTTGACAAATTGATTCAAAACACATGCACTCAATACCATGAACATATTAACTGCCTGATGCCTAATTCTGAGCTCAAACGGTCAGTTTTTAGGGAAATTATGAGGATTTGATGCTAGCAGAATACTGCACCATGTAAGCTTGAAGATATCTCTGTAGCCTTAACAGATATCAAGAAGTTGTCAACTAACGAAATGCTTAAAACATTAAGGGCTACAATTTGTTAGTTGATCACTATTTGATATCTCTTACAACTATGGAGATACGCAGCAAAATACAAAAAACACGGGGTAAACTGTGGTGGAGAAAAGTACCAAAGCCAAAAGATAAAAATTACAAAGTTCAAAACGCAGTTGGAATCCTCCTCTGAATCCCTAAATTTTCAAATCCCATTCCATTTGTCTCGCCGGAAAATGACGTCAAAGGACAGAAAAAAGGCAAGTTTCTGGATGTTTCTTCTCCCCTTTTAGTACATTATTTCAATCGGAATCTCCTCTTTTTTGAAATGTGCCGGGTGGAATGCGATGAGGGATGAGGAGAAAAAGGAGAAAGAGGAGAAGAAGAGGAAACGGATAGAATTGTACGAATTGGTGATGTCATTGGAACAAGATCTTCTCGAAAAGGAAAAAAGTTATTAGTAGTTGAGTGAGGAACAGTACTGACCAGAAAGGTATGCACTATACTTTGACATATATCTCGGGAACGGTAAGGGATATCAAAAAGTTGCTAACTAACAAAACATGCAAAATATTAAGGGCTACAATTTACTATTTGACCACATTTTGATATCTCTCACCGTTAATGAGATATATGTAAAAATACATAGCCAGTGCTGTACTATAAGATTCAAATGAAGCGGCGGGAGGGTTTGGCTTACTGTACCAATAATTTTGTAGTTTTTGACTAATTTAATCTTCCATAAATGGTCAAAAACAACTAAGCAACTGTTACCGTAACCCAAAGTCGTGGCGGGACCCATCTATCAGTAAACTTGACAAGAAATCCAAAAATAGAAAGTATACATACA
Source organism: Caenorhabditis sp. 39 LS-2015 (assembly GCA_900536345.3). Classification (NCBI taxonomy): domain Eukaryota; kingdom Metazoa; phylum Nematoda; class Chromadorea; order Rhabditida; family Rhabditidae; genus Caenorhabditis; species Caenorhabditis waitukubuli. Next base: position 3,595 of record LR564124.1, on the reverse strand, counting down.
CCCAACAACGGAAAAAAAGAAAAGCGACGGCCAAAAAGAAGGTCGAATGAATAATAAAACAGATGAAAAGAACTGGGTAACGGGTGGGAGGAAAAGGGGCGGGGCTTGGGAAAGGAAGGTCGGGGGATATTTACGACGATGGGAAGGAAAGGGGACTGATTGATATGCTACAGTCACTGACAATTCATCACTGGCCACCAGACCAAGGAAAATGGACTACTATGTATCTCACTATGAAAATAGGGATCCGGAGACATTTCGAAACTGAGACACTTTGAAACCGGTAGAAATAACGCTCAAAAACAGGTTGCTACGGCAAGTTATTCAAAAGTCGTTTGAATATAGTTTAAATTTGTCCATTAGACACTTGTCAGATATTTTTCAAAACTTTATGGGGAAAAGAGCACCCTAGTACTAGTTGATTCACAGGATTCTACCCCCCATGTCATCAGGCATGTAAAATTGGATAGGGTCGGCAACTATACTAGGCTTGTTAGGCTTGAAGAACTGTCAGACTTGGCTAGGCTGGTAGGCTCAACAGGCTCATCAGGTCCATCCTTTCAACTTTTTCTGCTTGCGAATGCTTCCTCTATACTCTTTCGGTCAGAAAAAGACAATGAATCTATCTCATCAGTAATTCTTAGCTGCGTCATGACGCGAGCCAATCGTAGATACGAAAGATCGGAAGGAAGTTCAAAAGTTCCGGATGATTTTGATGCTCCAGATGACTGGAATGGAATGGAATAATTTACGAATCGTAAAGGCAAAGTTAATTTTCAGAAGACGTTAGTTATTCTTCTAGATGCTAAAAGTGAGCATTCTTCTAATTTTTAATGTTTAAATTCTAGATGAAACTGAACTATCAACTTTTGCAACTTGTCAGAGTGAAAACGAACGGGCTTCTGGTCCACTGATCATAACACCTGAACGGACTTAAACTCGCATGCGGTTGCGAAACGTCGGGGTGTCAGTCCTATGCTTTTTATCTTAAGTTAAGCTTAAGGTATGAACATTACAATCAAAAATGACTTCACGTCTTCTCAATTTTCAAAAAATCTTCGAATTCCTGTGAGTCTACATAAAACCCAAAAAGTAAGCGAAAACAATATAGAAAAAAAGAAGAAAAATCCTGCGAAAAAATTAGGTCAAACCAACCAACAAAAAAAGAAGAAAAAAAATCTACAGAAGAAAAAACCAAAAAAAGGAAAGAAAAACTGGTCAGTGCGCTGCGAATAGAAGACCGCGCGTTGCGGACGGACTGGAATCTAATTAAATTTTCATCGAAAGTGCCAACCAATCTCACTTTTTCTTCTCGCTTTTTCTCCTTTTTTCTGGTTAGTTGGAATACAAAAAGAACCCAACGAGCACTATACAAATCGAGTAAGCATACGGCAACAAGAGACAGAAAGACAGAGACCGCCCGTGTGTTTGTTCATGTACTACTTCTACTACTACTTATAAGAGGTCATTAGAATATTAGATGAGGCGGATGGGAAGTGCAAAAAGCCAAGGAAAGAGGGGTATTGGGTTACAAGTGACCAGAGCAGCGGAATGGGCGGTTTCAATGGGACATTTTGAACGATAGGTTGTCGGATAACAGTTGAAGACTCTGAGGCCTTCTAAAAGGTTCCTTCTACCGCAAATTTGCATAAAATCAGTAAAGCTAAGCCAACTCCAGCCCAAAATGCACATCACACCCGTATAGGTACCCTATGCCTCCAATCAAGACGACTGCCAACCAATAGCCACGAAATTTGCAAGTTCTGGGTCTCGAAACGATTGATAATACGTTTTGGGTCGTCGCCCATAAGTCCCCCAAGGATTGCCCCTTCCCCCATCCATTGCCGTCTTTTTTGCGGCCATTGCAACTTGGTTTCGGCCATTTTTTTGGGCGGGAGAGGGAGGGAAAGAGGGACCAAGAGAGTAGTGTGTCCAGACAAAAGTTTTCCCCTTTTTTTGGTTTCGTCTGCCTGTCTGATGTCTCTTCGTCTCGAATACTCTCTCGTTTGGTGATACGAATGAGTGTACTTTGAACGTGGCGAGGCGGGAAATGAATGATGGGTTGAAGCGGTTGACGGCGGCGCGGTTTTTTTGATGTGAAAAGGAAAAACGAATGTGTAGATCAAAAGTTTAGAGGAACGCGCGCGAAAAAAGGAACTGGAAGGAAATTGCGTTTTGGGCCTTTTTAGGCTCGGCCGAGACAATTACTCTCCATTTTACTTTTTTTTTACTTTACGTTTTTTGGAAAAATTTGAGATGAAAGTTCAAAGTTTAGCCGTAAACCCTCAATTTTCGGGATTTAAAAACGTTTTTTTAAAATAAAAAATATATATTAAAAATATATTAAAAATCTTTTTACATTACAGTATCCCAAGTTTAAAGGCGCACGACAAAAAATTTCGTTGCTGTTTTTTATTCGTTTTAAATTTTGCGACTGACACCGTTTTTTGCTGTTTTTTTTGCTGTAAAAATAATTGGTTTTCATAATTTTAATTGAAAATTCAAACATTTCCAATGAAAACTGCGAAAAAATTCAAAAACCAGCAAAGAAAATAAAAATCCACCGTACTCCAACTTAAAGGCGCATGCAGATTTTCAAATCTACCGTAACCCTTCAAACATTTTTCATTCAATTTCTGGCCTATTTTCGCGAATTTCTCGTTTAAAATTAGAATTTTCGACGCGTTTTTTTTTGTTTTTCTTATTTTTTGGTTCATAAATTTAAAGAATTAAACAATAAATCATATTTTACAACTTTCCACTGCAAAAATTCAACTTAAACTGCGAAAACTTTGAAAATAGGCCAACCCAAAGAAAACCGCCCAAAAAGACGAAAAAAGCTTGTTGATTGCAACAATTTTGCGAAAAAGTGACCAGTGGACCAACTGGCCGTCGAAAAAAGAGAAAACGGAAGAAATTTGTCGGGTTTGGCCTAAAAAGAAGCGAGAATTGACCAGCGCCAGCTGAAGCAGTTGTCTTTTGTGTTCATTGTGTCGTCGGCGGCGTGTGCCGTCCATTTTGAGAGAAGGGGCCGCCCGAGATGATGTCCACTTTGTTTATCGCCGTGTTTACCACGCCTAAATGGCTCTGAGCGCCCACAAACAAGTTGGGCCGTGGCTGCGACGGCTGACCAAAAAGTTTCGGGTTTTCGCTATTTTTATTTTTACACAAAAAATCCCAAAAACAAGCTGATTCTTGAAGCGGAACTGGAGGATCTTCTAGTGAGAGAAAAATATAAAATATACAGAATTTAAGCAAAAAGCCTTCTGCTACGCAAACTTGCCGATATAAATCTAAACCCGCACTTGATAAGATGGGTAAAGGAGTTTCTTCATAACCGGAACTTCAGAGTGAAGGTAAATGGGGAACTCTCGAGTCCAAAATCAGCTCGCTGCGGAGTCCCACAAGGCAGCGTCTTAGCACCAGTTCTTTTTGGCATATATGTCAACGACATCCCCTCCTGCTTACCTAAGGGTGTCAGATGCAAACAATACGCAGATGACATCAAACTCTACGCAAAAATTGGTAAAGGCGGTAACGGGCAAGATCTGCAGGCTGCAATCGATTCCGTACGCCCCTGGTCAGAAAACGCTAA
>LR564123.1:1211-14319 GCA_900536345.3 Caenorhabditis sp. 39 LS-2015 | reverse complement strand
GCTTTTTGCGAGGGCAGCTCGCACGTGCAGGCGCGCGGGCGCCGGCCGATCTTATGCAGCGCTGTGTACCGACAAAAACCGGGATCCGCTGGCGCCTATGTTTTGAGTTAGGCGGCGACGGCCGACCTGGTGTGTGCGAGCGGTCGCCGCCGCGCAGTGCATTGTATAGGCGCCAGCGGATCCCGGTTTTTGTCGGTACACAGCGCTGCATAAGATCGGCCGGCGCCCGCGCGCCTGCACGTGCGAGCTGCCCTCGCAAAAAGCGTTCGAGTTGGAAACGCGTGCTTTTTTTTGGGCACACTGTTCGTGGCGAGACCAACGGGAGATGGAAGAGTTTCCGGCCAGCAGAAACTCTGCCATTGGGGGCGCATCGTCAGACGGAGGTAATACACGAATAAATTGGACCACCCGCGAAGCATGGCAGTGTGTCCAGAAGCGCCGCGGCTTTAGTTGCATAGACCGAGTATTCCCTCTGCCAAAGTTCGGGCACAACTTTCTCCTTGTTTGAACTAATAGTGGTCGTGAATGTTCCAGCGGCGATTCGCTCTACTCGCCGACCTACCAATCCATCAGCATCGTCTCCATCATGAGCATCTACACTGGCCTCCAGTACTTGGGCGGTCTAATCGCCGTAAATCGCTTCATCGCCATGTATTTTCCGTTTTTCTACTCCAAAATCTTCAACCTCAAAGTCACATTTGTAAGTCATCTAATGAGCTCGGCATATCGCACTTAAGTGATGCATTGAGCATTAAGGTCTTATCTAAGCCTGGAAAAAAATTGAATAACTTCTGATGTGATTTTTGTCTTCTTTGTCTAGGCCTGAATAATAGTTGTTCCAAGATTCTCTAAAACATGACATAAAGTATCTACAGCTCTTTGCCGAGGAGCTTACAAACAATCGATGATATTCAGGTCCATCTCCTTGTCCTCTTCTCCTATCGAATCTTTCGAATCATCTACGAGCTCGACCGAAACCTCCGTAAATCCACACCAACTCCAATCCCCTAAAGTATTTTCCAATTTTAGCCAACAAGTGCTACACAACCTACTCAAGCGAGGAGCTCATGTGGAATCCAACATATATGGAGATCTGCAAACCGCCTTCCTCAATTATCATCAACGGAGTAGTGCTCACTTTGGTATTCGAAGTGTCTGTGAATGCCCTAACATTCGTGAAGATCTACTTCTTCTATCAGTCATCTGACATGGATCAGAAGGAGGTGAAGAGGAAAGTGAGGAAGAACAAGGTCTTGTTCATTCAAACTTGTCTCCAGGATGCCGCTTATCTCGTTGATATGGTTTTCACGTTTCAGTTAAGGTGAACATTAAACCCTTTAGGTTCGACCATCAAATTTAATTTCAGTCCCCTAAGCAGCGCACGCTACTGGACCTTCATAACCGGCAGTTTGGTATGGGAAAGTGTGCATGCCTGTGATGGCTTGATTATGATAATGTTTAACGAGCGGTTGACTTTTCTCCGCAAGAGCTTCTTCCCCTCGTCAGCCAACCCTTCACAAGTTCAAAGTTCTCTTCGTTCCGTCGGCACCTCAGTCGGTCAGAACAGTATCGCTGCAACTCCACGACTGAAAGCCGCTCCGACGAATGTTGGGTAGAAGATGGTGCGGTGCCACTTCCTTCTTGGAATCGGTTATTTTCAAAACAAATATATGTGTATAAGCATCTGTGATTATCCTTGCCTTTCCGATAAAGTTTATGTTTTGTGTTTCGCATACTTCCATGTTAACAAGCTCTTGTCTAGTTTGATAATGCTGCTCTTCAATAACCGACTCACAACCCTAAGGGCCACCTTGTTCGGCTTCTCTGAAACTTCCACAGTGACCCATCAAAGTCGGATGTTTCAAGCTTCACCGAGAGCTGCTTATAGTCCGACTCCTGTTCACTAATAATGTTTTCTTGAAAATAAACCATTTGAAATGTGTTTTAAATAGAGACTTCATTAATTAGTTTAGAACAAGAGGTCGGATACATTAACAAACTACAAAACGAGTGGAACCTATAAGCAAGTTGGGCAATGATTACTGAGATGAGTTCAATAGTGCTCAATGCACAAAGCAAGATCGTTGAAAATCGGCAGTGGGTACTCGGATTCCATAGACATCTGGTTGACAGGCATGAATGCACCATAGTTGTGGTTGTCGTACGGAGCATAGAACGATTGTTCCCCGACACCCTGAACGACTATTGAAGCAGTGGCTTGGACGTGAGTCTCTTAACAAGTCCACCGAATTCAGAGGTGGCTGCCGGTGATGCGGGAACTTGAGTCACGTCCTCCGTAGTCGTAGTCCCAATCACAGCTTGTGGTGCCGCATTGACCAGAGCATAAGAGTTGTTTTGAGTTTATGACATGGGAACAGAGCACTGTAGCCGGCGCAGGAACATAGCTTGTTGTCTAGATTTTGATATACCCTACGGCTTCAATCATGGTGACATTTTCTTGAGACGTCTCGTTATTTATTATTGTCAACTGCTTACTTGAAGAGCAGTTTTTGTAGGCGTCAATTAGGATAAGTTTGAATTTTTGCGACAGCCTTCCGACACTTCTCAACTAAATTTATTCATTCTCCACTCGCTATGACCCAACCACCTATCGAAATATTAACGACTGCCGGATCTCCGGCTCCTTTTGTGAGTTCTCCGTCTCATATAAGTGATCCTCTGAACTTGACGGCAGCTGTTCTGATGATAGTGGTAAACTGCGTAACGTTATCGTGATGAGACCCTCATTTCAGATCGGCTGTTTCGGAATGGTCTGCAACGGGTTGATCTGCTACATTTTCATAAGGTCTCCCAATGAAAGAACTTCTTTTAATCTCATCTGCTTTTTTCGCGGTCTTGGCAACGCGATCGTGCTTTTCTGGGGGTTCATAGGGACGTTTGTGCCTATGACTATCTTGTGAGCTAGTTACTATACTTTTCGGGGTTAAGGGATCCTGTGGCAGAACTTTTGCAGTAGAAAAGTTCAGCCGATTTCATATGCGTTTTTGAACAAGCATTTGAGATCTTAATATGGTATATGGTGACCGAGTGCTGCATTTAGAACTAACATAAACAGTGATGAGTGTTGCAGCGGCGATTCGCTCTACTCGCCGACCTTCCAATCCATCGGGATTGTCACCATCTTGAGCATCTACACTGGACTTGAGTACTTGGGCGGTCTAATCGCCATAAATCGCTTCGTCGCCATGTACCTCCCGTTTTTCTACTCCAAAATCTTCAATCTCAAGGTCACCTTTGTAAGTCGTCGCCTTGATTAATGATTCTAGATACAGACCATCCCAGATCCACCTTCTTCTAGTCTTCTCCTATCGTGCCTTTCGAATCATCTACGAGCTCAACCGGAATCTCCGTAAATCCACACCAATCACAGTTCTCAAAACTTCTCTATAAATTTCAGCCAACAAGTGCTATATGACTTTCTCGAGCCAGGCACTCACGTGGTATCCAACATTCATGGAGGTCTGTAAACCGCCAACTTCGACTCTTGTCAACGGAGTAGTCGTCATCCTTGTGTTCGAAGTGTCTGTCAATGCCCTAACATTCGTGAAGATCTACTTCTTCTATCAGTCATCTGACATGGAACAGAAGGAGGTGAAGAGGAAAGTGAGGAAGAACAAGATCTTGTTCATTCAAACTTGTCTCCAGGATGCCGCTTATCTCGTTGATATGGTTTCCACGTTTCAGTTAAGGTAGGGGTCGATGAAGTGGCGTATAATCAGATAAACGAATCAAAAACCATCTTGGGTAAAGAGTAAAAGTTATATTTCAGTTACCTGAGCAAAGAGCGTTACTGGACCTTCATATTTGGTAGTTTGGTATGGGAAAGTGTGCATGCCTGTGATGGCTTGATAATGATATTGTTCAACGAACGGCTGACTTTCCTCCGCAAGAGCTTCTTCCCCTCGTCAGCCAACCCATCACAAGTCCAAAATGCTCTTCAATCCTTCGGTGCCTCTGTCGGTCAGATCAGTATTGCTGCAACACCACGGCTGAAAGGCGCTCCGGCGAATGTTGGGTAGAAGATGGTGGTGCGGTGCCATATCCGAGTCCTGTTTACTAATTACGTTTCCTTGAAGATAAACCATTTGAAATTTATTCTCTCGATTCTGATACATCCAACTGATTCAGTAATGGTTCACCACCACAATGACTAGAGAGAGAGAGAGAGCAAGAGCGTCTTCCGAGAACACCCACCCAACCTCTCATTGTCAGAACCAATTCAATTCCAGATTGATAATGGTTCTGTTCAACAAGCGACTGACTCTTCTGAAGATGAACCTCTTCGCCTCTTCTGAAAACCGCTCAGTTAATACCAACAATCAATCCTTTTTCACGTTTCCCCCCCCCCCCGAAACTCGCTTTTGACATTTTCTCAAAACGTCTAGCTATTGATTATCGTCAACTGCTTACTGGAAGAGCAGTTTTTGTAGGTGTCAATTAGGAAAATTCCGATTCTTGAAACAAGCATTCCATCATTTCTCAACTACATACATTCATTCTTTCTCCACTCGTCATGACCCAACCACCTATCGAAATATTACCGACTCTCGGTTCGCCGGCTCCTCTTGTGAGTTCCCCGTCTCATATAAGTGATCCTCTGAACTTGACGGCAGCAGTTCTGATGATAGTGGTGAGTTGCTTCAAAGAATGACGTGATCGTGACGAGACCCGCATTCCAGATCGGCTGTTTCGGAATCGTGTGCAACGGGTTGATCTGCTACATCTTCATAAGGTCTCCCAATGAGAGAACCTCGTTCAACCTCATCTGCTTCTTTCGTGGATTCGGCAACGTCATTGTGCTTTTCTGGGGATTCATTGTGATCTTTGTGCCTATGACTATTGTGTAAGTCTGTTTCTATACCTTCTTTGGGTTTGAGAGTCCTGAGGCCGAACATTTGAAAATTGAAAAGTACGGCTGATTCCATATGCGCTTTTGAGCAGGCATTCGAGATTTTGAGATGGTGACCGAGTGCTCCACTTAGAACTAACATAAGTCCTAATTGTAAGCGTTGCAGCGGCGATTCGCTCTACTCGCCAACCTTCCAATCCATCGGCATCATCACCGTCATGAGCACCTACACCGGTCTCGAATACTTGGGTGGTCTCATCGCCGTAAATCGCTTCATCGCCATGTATTTCCCGTTTTTCTACTCGAAAGCCTTCAACCTCAAAGTCACCTTTGTAAGTCACACACCCTGATTAATAAGTCTACATGCTATCCCAGATCCATCTCCTCGTCCTCGTCTCCTATCGTGTCTTTCGAATCATCTATGAACTCACCCGAGGCCTCCGTAAGTCCACACTAACCGCGGTTTCAATATTTTTAGAAAAATTTCAGCCAACAAGTGCTACACAACCTACTCAAGCGAGGCACTCACATGGTACCCAACATTCCTGGAGGTCTGTAAACCGCCAACTGCGATATACGTCAATGGAGTAGTGGTTACACTTGTGTTCGAAGTGTCCATCAATGCCCTGACCTTCGTGAAGATCTACTTCTTCTACCAGTCATCTGACATAGATCAGAAGGAATTGAAGAAGAAAGTGAGGAAGAACAAGGTCTTGTTCATTCAAACTTGTCTCCAGGATGCCGCTTATCTCGTTGATATGGTTTCCACGTTTCAGTTGAGGTAAGGGTCGATGACGTGGCGTACGTATCATCAGATAAAGCCATGGTTCAATTTCAGTCCCCTAAGCGAAGAGCGCTACTGGACCTTCATATTTGGCAGTTTGGTATGGGAGAGTGTGCATGCCTGTGATGGCTTGATAATGATACTCTTCAACGAGCGGCTGACCTTCCTCCGCAAGATCTTCTTTCCCTCGTCATCCAACTCATCACAAGTCCAAAATGCTCAGTCGATCGGTACCTCAGTCAGCCAAAACAGTATCGCTGCGTCTCCACCGCTAAAAACCGCTCCGGCGAGTGTCGAATAGTGATGCGATTTTCTTCTTGGAATTGGTATGAAAAACATATGTATATAAGCATCTGTAATTATCCTCGCCTTTCCGATAAAGTTTATGTCTTGTGTTTCGCTTCCTTCCATGTGATTGTGGCGAACTTCAAAAACAAACTTTCAGCGAAAGTGGGCGGGGCCTAAACGTCAGTCAGCTCGCACTAAGCTATGATGAAGGTCAGAAGATCTACATCAAAAAGTTCCGTGGCTCGAGAACTTCGGAAAAGTACAGAAAAACGGGTGCTCGAGGGAATAGACACATCTAATACAAAACTTCAAAGCATCGCGGGGACCGTCTGCACACCGAGGATGGTGAACTCGGGGATCTTCTGATTGGAAAAACAGGAGAAACTGAACTAGAGGGACTCGCGGATGGAACGGCAGAGAAGGGCGAAGGGCTGTAAGGTTTATTAAAGAGAGAAAGTATGAAGTGTCAGAGAGAAAGAAGACGTCTTGGTACGAGCGGCGAAGTCCAGACGGACTGTCGATGGGCTGATCACATCATCTGATTCTGGGAGCGTGGGAAAACGGTCGGCAACTGTCGAAAAGGTAGAAGGTAGGGACGAGCCAATATGAAAGGCCTAATTTAAAGTGAGGCGCCGTTCGGGCGTGTGCCGATGCGCGGCATTTCAAATCCATCCAATTGCCTCGGGCAATAAATGTACGCAGCCATTTGCATTTGTGCTCCTCTGAGTCATCTTTGCCTCTGTTTGTGTTTGTGACCTCAACTCTAGTTTCTGACCATTTAGAACTTTGAAGTTTTGAAGTTTTGAATCACGAAACAAGAAACATAATCACGAAAAACACGAGAAAAATGGCAGTATCCGCGATGATTATAGTGCAAAATCCTGACGATGTCGTGTTGAAAACATTTGATTCACCAACTCCAAAAACACACTCTCAGAATCAGCCGTCAGTTTCACCACCTATCATGGCCAACTACACCTTGACGGATCCTCTGAACCTGACTGCTTCTGGAATTATGATCATAGTAAGCATGACACCTTAGATCCTGCTTATAACAGTCACTCCTTACAGATAGGAATCTTCGGCCTGCTCTGCAACGCTCTAATCATCTACATCTTCGTCAAGAACCCTTCGGAACGCACCTCATTCAACTTGATTTGCACGTTCCGAGCCGTCGGCAACTCGGCGATTTTTCTCTGGGGATTCTTCGCGACATTCTTACCGATCACTTTTCTGTAATCACCTTGACTTATGTTTAGTTCCAATACCCATGTTTCAGTGGCGATACCCCGTTCTCCCCGGAATACGAGACAGTGGTCATCGGACTCTGCAACAGTATCTACAAATGTCTCCAGTACAGCGGTCTTCTGATTGCCGTAAATCGCTGCTGCGCAATGTTCTTTCCGTTTCTCTACTCGAAATTGTTCAGTTTCAACTTCACGTTGCTAGTAACTATATTAGTGTTCACCTTGCCAATTGCATATGTCATTTATCAGATAGTTTCTTTCGGGATAAGTAAGCCATCGTCACAGAATTTACCATGCCCCTTCCCCCTTTCAGGAATCCATTGTTTCCTAATCTTCGACCCAATATCCCTCGCATGGTACGCTGACTTTGCCGATGAATGTGCCCAGTTTTCTGACGGTGAGGTGGACTTTACAACTGCGTTCCTGGCAGTGCTGGTAGTTGTGAATGTGGCGACGTTCACCAAGATCTACATCTTCTACAAATCCACCGATATGGAGCAAAAGGAGTTGATGAAGAAGGTCAAGAAGAACCGGTCGCTGTTTATGCAGACAATGTTTCAAGATGTCATCATTCTACTGGATATTCTGTTTACCTTGAAGCTCAGGTGAGTGACCTAATATGGTACTCCTAGTATCTATATGATTTCCATTCCAGCCAACTTAGCACCAATCGAATCTGGACCTTCTTCTGCGGCTCTGTCATCTGGGAGCTGGTCCATTCGTTGGATGGGTCAGTTTAGTTATTCCTACCTCTACTCAGATAACAAGTTCTTGTTAAGGTTGATAATGCTGCTCTTTAACAACCGACTCACAATCCTCAGGGAGACCCTATTCGGCTTCTCTGAAACGTCCACAGTAACCCATCAAAGTCGGGTGTTTCAAGCTACCCCGAGAGCTGATCATAGTCCGACTCCTGTTCACTAAACATGCTTTTTTAAAGATAAACCTTTATTTCTTCTAAATAAATAGATACTTTCCTTGATTTTGATTCACTGGTTTAATCATGGTGCATCACCAAAATAGCAAGAGGGAGAGAGCTCTAAAGCAGGGGCGGGCGGTATTTATCCATTGATTACATGTTAGGCGGCAGTTCAAATTCACAAATGATGTTGATCAAAACATAAAGCACCCGGTGCATTTAGCCCGTGAAAACTTCAGTTGAGTTTACTCTTTTCTTTCAATTTTCACTCCCAAAGACAAAAATGGCCAACTACACCCTGACGGATCCGCTGAATCTCACTGCAACGGGAATTATGATAGTGGTAAGCTCTTAGCCCTTCTGAATTCGTTGATCATCCGATACTTACAGATAGGAATCTTCGGTCTGATCTGCAACGCTTTAATCATCTACATCTTCATCAAAACCCCTTCGGAACGCACCTCATTCAACCTGATCTGCACGTTCCGAGCCATCGGCAACTCGGCGATTCTTCTCTGGGTGTTCTTCGCGACTTTCATACCTATCACTTTTCTGTAATCCAGTCAAGAGTCAAAGTTCTATAACTAGAGTCTATGTTTCCAGCGGCAATACCCCGTTTTCCCCGGAATATGAGACAGTGGTCATCGGAACGTGCAACAGCATCTACAAGAGTCTCCAGTACAGCGGCCTTCTGATCGCTGCCAATCGCTTCTGCGCAATGTTCTTTCCGTTTGTCTATTTGAAGATTTTCAGTTTCAACTTGACATTGGTAAGTGTTTACATGAATAAAATCACAACTCTTAAAAACTTTGAAACCCTCTAGCTATTCACAATCTTCATCTTCGTCTACAAAATCGCCTATGTCATCTATGAATTCCTAGCTTTTGTTATAAGTAAACCGCCGAGTTAAACACTTTCCCACTAAAAAAGTGATTCAGGAGTGAAATGTTTCCTAATCTACATTCCATCGGATCTCGCTTGGAGTCCAGTGTTCGCCGACGAGTGCGAGCAGTTTGCCGATGGTGAGCTGGACTTTACAACTGCGTTTCTGGCACTGCTGTTGGTTGTGAATGTGGCGACGTTTACCAAGATCTACATCTTCTACAAATCCACCGATATGGAGCAGGAGGAGGTGAAGAAGAAGGTCAAGAAGAACCGGTCGTTGTTCATGCAGACCATGATTCAAGATGTCATTATTCTACTGGATATTCTGTTTACTTTCAAGATGAGGTAGGTGATCAGTGGGCAACTGAACTGTCTTGGTGACATACACAAATGTGTGTAGGTTCCTCTGACTCTGACATGAGAAGCCATATGCATTGTTCTGCTCTCACTTACGAATAGCTCCTCAAATCGCCGTTGAGTAATACCCGGTTTCTTGTCCAGATGACTTTCCAAGATAGACCTTGAATAGTTCTTCTCTATGCCTAACTCTCCTGAGCCTCTGGCTTTGCCTTAGCTATGTCCTGTCCAGTCCTGGCCTAGTCCTTACAATTAGACGCGGAAAGGAGCAATGACTCAATGGCAATTTGTCCTAACAAACCTCCCTCCCCTTTCCCATTTTATCTCATTCCAGCCTTCTCAGCACCAACCGAATCTGGACGTTCTTCTGCGGAACACTCATCTGGGAGTGCGTTCATTCCGTCGACGGGTTAGTCTCTCTATCGCCTCCAATACACCAGAAACCCTCTTCATTCCAGATTGATAATGCTGCTGTTCAACGAACGTCTGGCCATCCTCAAGAATACCATATTCGCCCGTTCCAACACCCGAAATGCATCAGTTATCACCAACAACAGCAAGGTTTTCGTGTCTGAGAAGCCGTCGCCGAGAGTTTTCGTTCATCCGACGCCAGTTCACTAGATGACGTGACCAAGCTCCATTCACCTGCTCTGGCCACCAGGAAACAAACTGTGATAAAGTTAATCAGGCGGCCAAGAAAAATAGAAAAACTATTTAGAGTCTAGCATATTACCCCCCCCCCTCGCCTCCTTCTTGTCCCCTTTCCTTTAATAATAATATAAACTTTTGGAATTTGGAATTTCCTCGAAAATAACACAGGAAAGCGGGATATAATTATAGTAGTAGTCAGGCGGAATCTCAACCCTCGAGAGCAGCTCTAAAACAACATCTCCTTCTCCACGTATCCCATCTTTGGATGATACTGACAGATAGAATGGATGAAACACCATTCTACAACTACCAGGACCCGTTGACCTTGGCTGTTGGAGTTATTATACTTATTGTGAGCTTTTTCCCTAATTCTCCATCTCCATCACCATATCCCCCAATTTCAGAACGGAGTCATCGGAATAATCTGCAATTTCTTCATAGTTTTCATCTTCCTCCGAGCTCCCGTGGAGCGCACTTCCTTCAATTTGATTTGTGTGATACGGGGAGTGTGCAACATTATCATTCTCGGTTGGGCGTTTCTAGCGACCTTCGTCCCTATAACAATCATGTGAGTTTGTTCAATAGAGCGAACTTTCTACTATATGGTTCCAGGGGCAATTCCCCGTACTCCCAGTACTATGAAACCTTGGTAATCGGTTGTGTGAATTCCCTTTACGCCGTGATTCAAAACACTGGAATTCTGATAGCTGTGAACCGGCTGTGTGCCGTGTTCTTTCCGTTTGGCTATCAGAAAATCTTCAAGATTGAGTACACATTTGTGATGGTATTGGGGTTGTTTGGCTGGAAGACTTATGTGATTGTCAGCGAGTTCTTGTTCTTTTTACGTGAGTTTTTAGCAACTGGGCGGCTGGGGCAAGGCTTGAGTCAGGCATTGCACCGGCTAGGGGGAAGGTGATATCGATAACCTAGTGGTCAGCAGCCGGCTCATTTCACCTCTAAATGCCTGACTCCAGCCAAGCAGCAATTCCCGAGAAATTCAACCAATGTCTCTCCCAACACTCATTTTTCCAGCTAGACATTGCTACATGACCTATACCTCCAAGGATCTCGCCTGGAATCTCAGCTTCGGCCCCCAGTGCTACGAAAACACTCAAGATGACATTGACAAGACCGCGATCTATCTGGGTATCATGATAGTGACGAACCTTATCACTTTCGGGAAGATCTCCCTGTTCTACAAGTCCTCCTCCATGATCGAGCAGAGAAAAGAGGGAAAGTTGCGGAGGAACAAGGTAATGTTCCTGCAAACTTTGATCCAAGATGCCATTATGCTAATCGATATGTTGTTCACCTTCAAGTTGAGGTAAGTGCACAAACCTTTGCCTAACGTGCTTTTTCCACCTTACAATTATCCTTTCCAGTCTTCTGAGCTCCAAGAGATACTGGACGTTTATCAGCGGCACGTTGATCTGGGAATCCGTGCACTCTCTGGATGGGTTTATCATGATTCTGTTCAACGAGAGACTGTCGTTTATCAAGCGGAGCTTCTTCTCCTCCTCAGCGAATCCGTCAATGCCAAACAGCAGAGTGTTCGTCTCGACGACACCGCATAAAGGGGTTTCAACGACTGCGAGAAGCTGAAGCAAAGGCTCAATCTATTTTTACGTGTCTTTTCACTCATTGAATTTGGCTGAATATAGATCAAACAACCATGTACTTCTCGCACCAAGAGCTCAAAGTCTCAATTTTGTTGTTCTAGTATAATTGCCACTTGTCCATATGTATTTGTTTCTGGTACCCAACCAAAAAAGTGTTGTTTGCTCGGCGCATGTAGCCGGAAGTTTGAATTTGGCGGTAAACTGAATCTGAAAACAACAAGTTCTACTGAAATCTCCCCTGGGGACTGTCTAGGAGGGAACGTCATGAATCCAATCCAATCCAATACTCACCCTGAACTCTGAAACCAGTTCTTCAAAGTTGACAAAGTTGAAACAAATACTCACCGCCCGTTATCCTCCCTCCCTCCCTCCATGTCACACACATCCGCACTGATCCGATCCGCCTAGAACATAATCCCACATAACAAAAACTGTTGGCGCCGCGATTTTGTCAGTTCCACATCACACACACACACATCTATTCCGTTTATGATGAAGGGAACGCTGTTTCTATTCCTTCTCGTCGCCGTTCCACTGGTCCACTCGTTCCGTCAGCATGGTCCGCCACGTCCGCCACCAGACAGCGATTCCAGTGACTCGTCGATGAGCTCAGAGGAGGATTCGGGGTCGATGGAGAAGCCTGTCGAGCCAGCAAAGAAGAGAATTCAACCGGAGGACTTTGTCAACCAACAGAAGAAGCAGTTCCCATCGCAACAGCAAATCAACGAGAAGAAGAACCGATTCTTCGACCGCCCGTCTTCCGATGAACTCGAGGCTTACGATGACAAGGTCGCTAAGCAAAATAAGAACGGGATGAAGCCCAAAAACGGTCCGAGGATCATTGAAGAGCAGCCGATGCCACTTATCGACACTCCAGATCGCCCAGAAGTCATTCGCCCGAAACCGAAGGGCACTATGGATGAATTCGACGAGAAGACGTTCTTGGCGACACTCGGACAGATCTATTTGGAGAAGATGGATTCGGAGAGCGAGGAGCGATTCCCAGGGCCGATGGGTCCCGGACCAGTTGGACCGATTCCCGCTGGTCCTCCAATGGACATGGACTACTTCTTTGTTCCATATGACGATGACGTTCCGAAGCAGGCGAATAACAACGGCAATAATAATGTTCATGTGAATGTGAATCATGTTCAGGTGACTCAAGTAGATTTCAAGTAGATTCAAGTGGTTTCAGGTCAACTCCAATGTCATCCATGCTCCCGCCAAGGAAGACAAGGACAAGAAAGACCGTCCGGTGCATGAAGAGCCGGTTCCGTACATGCCAGTATACCATGAGCCAGTGACCTCTTCCAAATACCTGTATCTCAACTTCAACATGACCGACGCCGTCATCCTCGCCGTCCTCTGCGCCGCGTTCGTCTTCGCCACCAAGAAGGCGTACCAGCGTTGTTTCCCCAAGAAGCAGGTCTCCTCCGTCCCTCCCCAGCTCCCCACAACCCTTCCACCGACCTACAGTCCATCGCACAT
>LR564121.1:102263-114550 GCA_900536345.3 Caenorhabditis sp. 39 LS-2015 | reverse complement strand
TATATCACGGCCGGAAAAGAAGGAGTATGCGTTCGAACGTCCGCCGAAAACAGGCCTAGAAAATGCAATACGCGACGCGACACGCTACACGCGACTCTCGCAGCGCATACAGTCAAGTGTTTCGCTAAGTGGCTATTACAAGATTCAAACGAAGTGACGAAGTCCGTAATTCGGTGTCTCGGCGGGTCCCGTTGAGAAATCGAGTACAGTATCGTTGGCGCGAAAAGAGACACCGAATTGCGGACTTCGTCACTTTGTTTGAATGTTGTAATATTACACGTTTCACGACGAGGTAGCCCAAGGGAAAAGAAATTTTCTATCGGTAAAAGTTAGACCACTCACGTGTAAATGTACTGAAAACGAAAATGTATTTCGAGCTCACGTGCAAATTTAAGTGAGTGACCTAACTTTCGCAATAAGTCAAATTTCTCTTCCCTTGGGCTACCTTGACGTGGTACGTGTAATATGCGACTTTAATCAGTGACCCAAAAATCAGAAAATTTGCGTTGTAAACCGAATGCCGTTCGAAAACGCGCTTCGATTTTCACATCGTGTCAAGTCATTTGATTTAAACACCACATATTATGAGATTCAAACGAAGTGGCGATGTCTGCATTTTTCCGTGTTAATGTACACGCCACGACTACGGTAACACTCATTTTGGCTGTGCGAAGCATTTTCACGTGAACCCTTCATTTTCATTTGCAAAACAAATTTTCTTTTGCAACATTTGAAAAATTCACGTGAAAATGCTTCGCACAGCCAAAATGAGTGTTATCCGTAGTTTTTGACACGTGGAAGCGTGGCGTGAACCTCAACACGCTCTCGATGCAGACTTCGCCACTTCGTTTGAATTTCATAATATTACACGTACCACGTCAAGGTAGCCCAAGGGAAGAGAAATTTGACTTATTGCGAAAGTTAGGTCACTCACTTAAATTTGCACGTGAGCTCGAAATACATTTTCGTTTTCAGTACATTTACACGTGAGTGGTCTAACTTTTACCGATAGAAAATTTCTTTTCCCTTGGGCTACCTCGTCGTGAAACGTGTAATATGCGGTGTTTAAATCGTAATTCACTGCTGATGTGAGATTGGCACAGTGGGTAAACGCTGCAAAACTTGTAATTGCCAAAGTTTAATCAAAGCGTGGAAGAGTTTGGATGTGGAAAACATAGGTCCTCGCGAGAACACAAGGTGTTGGTACATGCGTAGCTATCTTCCGAGATAGTATTCCTTTTCCCGACGACGTGAAGCAAATTTTGGAAATACGCACGTTGAAATATTGCATTTTTCAGTTGAGCACGTAGCAAGCTTGCAAGATGATGTAAAGAGTACACCGGAAGATGTTGCCGATAAATTGAAAGAAGATGCTAGAGTACAGTCAAAAGATCAAGCTGTTATTGATAAACCTGTCAAACAGAAGACCACAGATTTGGAGGATGATCATCATCAACTGCCAAAGGTTCTCAATAATGAGGAAAGAGCTCTCTTGGTGGAATCAGAGATCAAACAAGTCGCAGCTCAGTCGAGAGCTCAAAATCCTGAATTTTCAAAGTCGGAAGAAACCGAAGCCGTTGAAGATGATATACCTGTCATCGAAAAAGAAGATTCATCAGAGAGAACTAGCGAAGGAGTTATTTTTTCTACTACCACGAGCATCCCTTCGACTAAACCTGTGGAAAAAATTCCGGTACTCTTACCCACAACAACTAAACAAGAATTCTTGAACAACACGGATGAGATCCTGACCGTGGTTGAGCACAGCGATAAAGAAATAGACGGCAGTGGTGAAGAAGTCGATGTGCCAAATGTTACGACAACGATGGCGCCAGCAGATGCTGGCAGACAAATTATTGATGACGTCAAGCGAATCCGTCCACGGACAGAGCAGACTCACTGCCAACAGTATGCATCTTGCTGGCAGACAGTCATGGACTACGAGCAGCAGTGCGACCGAAAGTACTCGCCAGAAGTTCTCAGTCATGGTATTGATGATGGAGAGATTCTGAGCATCCTTCAGAACAGCTCCATTTCTCACCATGAAATTGTTCTGAAGGCATGTCTACGCCCGTTAGATCGTTCCACTCATTCTTCAGTAAGTTTAGGAACAAATTAATTGATTTTGATCAATCGGATTCAGCTGAAACAATTGCTAGTGATTCAACGTGGCGTTCGCAAAGCTTGTCTCGACCTTGGGCGCAACAAAATTGCTGTTACTGATGCAGAGGAAGCGCTGTGCAATGGTGAAGTTCCGAACACTGCAGCCATCGATGAGTTTTTCTCCGGTGTACACATTCGCTCCCAATCTAACCATCTAACTTGTCGTGCTAAACTCGAACCGATCAGAGAAGCGTGCACCCTCGTTCGCAGCTGCTGTGCTTCCGTCGAGACTTGTGACAATTACATCAGCTCTTCACCTGTGAAGAAATTGGAAACAGAAGCGATCCGAAGACTAGTCAAGCGCCAGAATGATTGTGAAACTAAAATGCTGCAGACGTTGAGTTATATTCATGAGCAACTTTCGAACCCTTCCCGTAGACGTCGTTTTTACTATCATTAAAGAACAAGGTTCCAATTATAGTTCTAGCCCTTTTACGAGTCATAAATGCAATACAACTTACTAATAATGCAAATAAATTTTTTCGAATGTTTTTCAAATTTCAATATGGCAAACGAAGTGTGGCAAGTTCTATACAAAAAATAGATTCAAATGAAGTGGCGAAGTTTGGAAGTCGAATTATCAGCGGGTCTCGCTGCGGCTTCGGATTACGGTAGCACTCGTTCAGCTGTTTTAAAATTAAATAATATTTATTTACCAGATTCAAAAAGAATGGGCATTCCTGCCCATTATTTTTGAACTCGGTGAAAAATATGACTGCAAGATTTGTCAAAGCATTGCAAAAATGAAGACCGTGACTCGAAAATGCGGCGAGAATCGCTGGTGAGCCAAATGGCTCATTACTTTGAAGCCGCGACGAGACACGCAACACGAGCGACCAAAACAAAATGTTTGGTCAAGTTGTTATGAGCCTTTTACAAAATAACATACGGCTTGAATATAATTTTTCTCATTTTCGGCATGCAGTTGAAAGGCGGACACTGACTTGTCAAAAAATTTGCTGCAATCGCTTCGAGACTCGCGTCGCAGCGCGGGAGTTTTAGGACATGTGGCTCATTTTGCGAAAAAAAATAATATTTAATATTGGGTGCAGATATATTTCCAGTTCGTGAACTCGTCGATTCCCTGGGAGCCACCTTCCCGACCGATCCCACTTTCTTTAACACCACCAAAGGCTGCTTCAGCACAGCTTACTAATCCTGGAAGCAACATTTAACTTCACAGAAGTTTCGTATGAAAAACCTTCGTTGACGCCGACCATCCCAACTTCTAACCGTCTCGAAAAATGATGAAGACGGGCAGAATTTCTACTGAACAAATATCCAGCCAATCCAACGCGACAATTATTTGCAGCAAGAAGTACTTCTTCGTCGTTATGGAATTTTTGGACAGCGGCAATAGGCCCAAATATCTCACTGCTTGCGATGTTTGTATTAGATTGAACGTTTGTTATTAGAGTCGGTTCATACAAAGTACCTTGATCGCCGGGTTTCCCTCCGCAGATCAATTCAGATCCCTTACCAAGTGCATCGGCCAAAAGAAGTTCGCACTGAAATGCAATAATAACTTGAAGTTTTAGGAAGAGTATACGGTGAAACAATCTTGGTAAATATACGATATGGTAAAAAGTGTAATTTTCATTATTGTAAGTTGCAAGTTGCTTTTTCAGATTTTTCGGTACAATTTATAACGGGGCGAAAAAATCTACGGCATTTTGCAAACTTGCATGGGAAACCTTTTTTCTAACTTTTCAAAACATGCAACGACTCCGTGTCAAAAATTGAGTCGCCACGCAGCGAATATTTTTTTGCAAAAGCTTGAAACCCGAATATTTGAAAAATTTTCCCAACAAAGCGCGTTTGCATCGCGCACCTCACGTCAAATTCAAACAGTTTTGAATTTGTGCCATAGTACTGTAGGTGAAGCCCCGCCCGTTTGTTGCTTCGTCCCGAATATTTGCAATTTCACGCGAAAACGTTAAATGACCTAAGCCACGTGGCGCAGCTCCTCGTCCAGGGCCTCGCGGACCGCGAAAATGCAGAAAATGATGAGAAATACGGTATTTTGCGTTCCTGAGATCGTAAGAATTGAGATTTCAAACGCAATCGGGTCCCGCCACGACTTTCTTAGTTTTTTACAGAACTACGGTGGATTCTTACGATCTCAGGAACGCATAATAGCACACAGCTGAAAACTTTTGAATCGAGGCGTGACTCGCGACGGCCGTAGCCGAGGATCCGGCGCCGCAATTTCTAGGCCATTTAACATTTTCCCGTGAGACTGCTAATAATAACATGCCGTGAAAAATCAGTAAAAACCCATGCGCATTGAACAAAAATTGCTTTCTCGGAATAAAAATCTGAAAAATACGCAAACGTAGTTTCCCAGACCTCGTGGAGGGAACAAATTATAAATATTTCTTATTTAATATTTTTCAAAAGAGGAAGAAAGTCGTGGCGGTACCCGTCGCCGCGTTTGATCTCAGAAACGAACGATCAAAGAGCCAACCTTGTCAACAGCTTTTTGGTTCACAAGTGGCCCTTGAGTTGTCTTTGGGTCCATACCATCACCCAAAATAAGTTTGTCTTTGATTGCCGAAGAAAGTTTTGCTATATAGGAATCATGAATCTTCTCATGAACATATATTCTGTTTGCTGAGACGCAAGTTTGTCCGGAGCATCGGAATTTAGTAGCCATTGTGCTCTGGAATTTTTTTTTTTCAAAAATACTAATACACCAGTACATTCACAGCAATGTTAATATCAGCATCATCGAAAACAATCAGCGGAGCGTTTCCACCAAGCTCCAGACAAACTCGTTTCACAGTAGCCGCTGACTGCGCGAGGAGTATCTAAAAACCCGCTTTGTGTGTATTTTTGAGCTCAATTCCGTTCGGAATGCGAAGATCTAACCTTTCCAACTTGGGTACTTCCAGTGAAACTGATAGCTGATACGTCGGTAGACTCGCACAGGTATTTGGAAATAGACGCCGTTTGCTCACGATCTGCAGTGATGACATTGAAAACTCCGGGCGGGACGCCAGCTTCTTCAGCAGTTTGTGCTAGAGCCAGCGCTGACAATGGCGTGTCTTCAGCAGGTTTCACTACCACCGAACAACCAACTGAAAGAGCTGCAGCTGCTTTTCTCGCGATCATAGCTGTTGGGAAGTTCCATGGAGAAATCAGAGCGACCACTCCGATTGGTTCTCTAGTATGCAAGTGGAGACGATTTTGAACAGCAGAAGGAACAACTTGACCGTATACTCTTCTCGCTTCTCCTGCGTACCAGTCAAAGTAAGCGGCAGAATATTGTATCTCTCCTCTAGCTTCCGCTAGTGGTTTTCCTTGTTCTTTGGTAAGCAAAGTAGCTAATTCTGTTTCTTTCTGACAAAGAATATGAAACCACTTGTGTAGAATAGCACCACGTTGTTTCGCAGTTGTGTCAAACGCCCACTTTTTGAAACCTTCAACAGCACTGCTCACGGCCGGAAATGAGTTGTCTTACAATTAATATAATTTTTATATAAAACGTACTGTTTTAGCATCTTCAACGTTGCAGTTTGCAACATTTGTAACAACTTTTCCATCATACGGATTAATTACTTGAAAAGTAGTTTTAGATTCGGAAGGTTTCCATTGTCCTGATAACATGCTAATTCACTTAGTTCATACTTCATGTATCTTACCCCCAATATAGGATAGAGCTCCATGCGGAAGTAAAGAGTGCGCTCTTTTTGACAACTTGAACGAATAGTCGAGACGACACAAACAGCGCCAATTGCTCATTTTTTACTCACTTTATTTTGCAAAATATTCTCAGAACTAGAAAAAATTTGACAATTTGAATTTGAATTCAACATCGGGTCCGACCACAAAATTTTGAAACAACGGGAATATTTTCCTATTTTTGTTTAAAATTCTATTTTAAAAATGCGATTCCGATCCGCTTGTAATTATTGCTTTTATTATTTTCTAGCAAAATGAGCTACTTGGCTAAGAAAATGCAAGCAGCGACGCGTGGGTCTTGCAGCGCTACAGTCAAGTTTTTCGCCAAGTTGTTTTGCGCCTTTAAACAGTAACGCAAAAATCAAAAAAAAATTGCGTCAAAAACCGTATGCCATTTTGAAGGTGCATAACAACTTGGTGAAAAAACTTACTGTAGCGCTGCGAGACCCACGTGTCGCGGCTTGCAATTTTCTAGGCCTTGTAAATAGCTCATTTCCCCAGAAAACAATAATAGGTTTCCGTCGTTTTTTTGGTAAAAATCGGTAATATTCCGGAAACAAACAACAAAAATTGCATTTTAGCACAAAACCCTGAAAAATACTCCACCAGTTTTCCGAACTCGTGGCGGGACCCGTCAACGCATTTGAATCTCAGCTCTCAAGTACGATCTCAGAAACAAAAAATAAAATTTGTGTAAAATTTGAGAAATAGTCAGTTAAAGGGTCGACAACCCGTTTCTAGAAGTAAGATTAACAACAATTTCAAATACAAACTTTTCGAAGTTGTTTATACAAACCATCCGACTCTTATAAATAAATTATCTTTGTGCATTTTCTCCAGTTCTATGATAGTTCTGAAAAATGAGGCGGAATAAATAATGTACGGACTGTTATATATCTGCGATTGAGCATGTGTGTAGTGGTCTGGATTCCTATAACTCGAACTGTGGCTTATTTGTATGAATGATATGTATCATTCTTATATCCGTCATATCCGGTATATTTAATTACGTTTAGGGCTTTGATCACATGAATTTTGAATAAAACACTGTCATATACGACTTCTTTTTAGACGTTTTGAAAATGAACCAAACACGAAAAGAGGAAAAGGGAAAGCGAAGCTCTCTTGAACATTTATACGTCAATCGTAGCAACACCGTCAAAAACAGCAAACACTGATATTTTTGAATCTCAATGCTGAAAATCTAATAAAATCTACTTGCTATTGGAAAACTTGTCAAAACGCTGCAAGTATTCGAATTCGGTATTGTTCTGCTGGCTGGCGAGTTCATTGTCTTTAGATCTCGTCCATTCGCATCCAAATCCTGGAGTTGGAGCAGAGAGCCCGAAGTTTGTGGTATGCCCCTGATTGACTTGCATTGGACTTACTCCCTCGTTAACAGCACTTTCGGAAGCATACAGAACTTTCGGCGGTTCAACGGTTCTTCTTCCATCTCTGTAATTTTTTTCCAAAAATTTTCTCGAATTATTGAGATGATAACTTACCTAGTGAGATAATAGTTATCAGCAAGTTTATGGTGAACTCCGCCGGGAAGTGCAGGAAGATCAGCAGATCCAGGACGCGCCGCTTGGGTGTTCGGGAATCTGAGTGGATTTTGATAGACACACTGAAAAAATTAAGTTTTAATATAAAACAAAGTAAATCAAAATTACTCATTTACCTTTCCGTCGACTCCAGCAATTCCAGGAGGTGGTGTGATAGGAAGTCTATCAGAAGCGAGCAGTTTTTCTGAAGAAAATGTGGGTATGCCGAGTTTAGTAAGAAAATAATTCTCACGCTTCAGCCAATTCCAAAATGGTGTTTGAGACCGGTTTTGAATGGTCGCTGCCGCAATTTTGCGGCCACTCATTTTCTCCCTGTAATAAATTAAATGTTGGAGACGTTGTCATTTCAAACTGACAAAAAACATCAAAAACAAAAGGAATTTCTCAAAGATTGAGAGGCCGTACATCTGTGTAAATCTTCGTGTCGGTGTTTGCGGACAATGTTCTTGTTTGTGAAAACAAAACCGGGGGAGTTTAAAAACGATACATTTTACAGTTGGTTTTTCGTTTTTCTGTGTTTAACAATGTTTTTGCTGATTTTTTCGATGAAACATTATCAGAGGTTCTGTTTCACTTACTTTTCAAATAATTAATAACACTCAAAATCTACTGAAAACGCAGGTAAGCAAAAAACGAACGGCGATAACTGCAGTTCATGAGTAGACCTCGACTGAATTCAAAATAAATGGTCTCCGTGCAAACGTGCTCTAAGGAAATTGATCGGGTCTCGCCACGATCTTCGTGTAGTTCTCAAGGACAAAACTTTTAACAAATTTTTTTTGTTTTTTTAGCGAAAAACATGAAAATAAAGTTTCAAAAAAATTCGTCCTCGGGGCCTACACGAATATCGTAGTGAGACCGGGCTATTTCCACAGCGCGCGTTTGCACGGAGGGCCATTTATTTTGGATTCAGTAATATACCGTTTTGAAGGCACATAACGGACTCACGGAGACACAAACTGCACATTGGTTTCGATCGCGCTCCATTTTAATCATTGTGGGAAAATAAATTGGCTGCTTGATTTTCTTGGCTGAGTATTCAACGGAGAAACGTTAAAGCGGGGCTGGCCTAAAATTTAAATGAGCTTAACCGTGTCTCGTTGAATACTCAGCCTAAGCAGCCAATTTATTTTCCCACAATGATTAAAATGGAGCGCGATTGAAACCAATGTGCAGTTTGTGTCTCCGTGCGGACTTGGCAAAAAATCTGACTGTAATCGCAAATAATCGTTCCGAGACACTCGTGTTGCGTGTCGCGCCGCCGATTGCATTTTCTATGCCAAGTAAATAGCTCGTTTTTTCAGAAGCTATAGTTATTAATAACATAATAATTATTATAATAATAATAAAAGTTACGAACGTTTTTATTTTTGTTATATTTCTTAATATTTATAAATTATAAATCCTGGTAAGCATTTGAACGGAAAGGGTGGGCTGGCTCGATCACAATATTTTGCCTATCAACATCTGCCGTGGCTTGAACTTCCCGATAGATAACTGTGCAAGGAATTGCATAGAAAATTGTTTGAACAATAAAAAACAACTGAAAACAAAAATTGAATTCGAGATCGTTATTTATAACCGCGGTTCGCGAATTCAAAAAAAATGATTCTTCGTGCAAACGTGCTTTGGGGGCGGAGCTTGGGTCTCGCCACGCGTGAGCGCAGTGAGTGCAGTGAGCGCACCTGTGAGCGGTTCGCGTTCGAATTTAACTTTGAAATTTGCCAGTTTTCATCGATTTTTCCGATTTTTTTCATTTTTTCGGGAAGCAAACCGCTCACAGGTGCGTTCACTGCGCTCACGCGTGGCGAGACCCAAGCTCCGCCCCCAAAGCCCAACTGTCACCATTTGAAAAACAGATAATAATTTACCATGGAGCACGTTTACCCCTGTTCAATTCAAGGTTCATTATCTTTGAATTCGGTAATATTTAGATAAAATGTCTCACTCACCCCTGAGGCTATGTAACCAGCAGAAGTTCCAAACAGAGACCGATTCGCAAAAGAAAATGAAAGCCACACACAAATAATGGATAGCACTGCCAAGATGAAAGAGTAGATCAACTCAACTACGTTCCACGCAACACTTCTATTCGAAATACTTTCCATAAGCTCATCTTGTATTCTCAAGGCGAAGATGACTGTTGCAGATGCAGAAATCTAAACAAGAACTCAACATGGTCCGGAATCAAAAATCAAATTTATGCTTTTCTTGTTGACTTGCCAGTAAGGAAAGAATCAAAGTGAACCAGAGAATGCCATTGTCGCCGGAAGCTGTCGAGCCTACACACACCGCCAAAATGATAGACGTTAGCTGACACACTCGCGTGATTATGTAAAAAAAAGTGGATCTTACCGCCTGCAGTGGCTTGAAAAAATGAGGCAATTTCAGAAACACGTTGTCTTCATTTTCAAAAATGTTCCCCAGAGTTTGCATGATCGATTAAATTGGAAGTTAGTTGGGAGAATGGAGGAGAGACAGAGTGTTATCGACCACAAATGTTTATAGAGAAAGGTATCTTATCAGGAACGAGCAAATTCCGTTTTTAGGATAGTCTGTACCGGCTACTAACCAAAGGGGACAACTTTTTGACTGAACATGTTCGATCATTCCCCTTTTTATGTAAAGTAGAGAGCTAGATCTAGCTAGATGACATGTTTACTAATTAGGGAAATAAATTTCAGCGACTGTTAATTTGATGCTCCCGCCAACATGTTGTGCTAAAAAGATTCATTTTCTCAGTTTCTTTTCCAGCAGCCCTCATTTTTTTGCTTTCAGGCCTCCCGCCTTCTCGCAGTCTCTTTTCCATTCTATCTCTTCTCATATACTCTCCATCCTAATATCACATATCCGTTTCCCGCTGTATATCACTCGATGTATCACCTTCTCCATGAAAAAAGTTACCTTTGACATATCACCTTTTCTTATGTAATGTGAATTTTCCAGTTTGATGACAATTTTCTAATGACAATTTTCCAGTTTGAGGGCTATTCTCCGTGTGCAGTTTTACTTTCATACAGCCACATTAACTCCCCTTTCCAGTTCACAACGTTCAATATATTTTTTTCTGACAAAATGAGCGACATGCATGGTCATGGCCTAGAAATTCCGAGCCGCGGTACATCACGCAACTCTTGGAGTGATTCTAAAAAACTTTTTTGGCGACTCTTTACTAAAAGATTCAAACGAAGTGGCGATGTCCGCAATTCGATTTCTCGGCGGGTCCCGTTGGGGAATCGGGTTCGGTATCAGTGGCGCGAAATAAAGTTGCTCTTTTCACCGTGGGTTTTTCGAAAATATTTTTTCGCGCCATCGGAAAAATGAATTTTGTACCCGACTCCCCAACGGGTCCCATCGGGCTCCCAATTGCGGACATCGCCACTTTTTTTGAATCTGGTAATATGCACCTTTTACATTATGCCCAAAATGAGAAGAATTGCGTTAGCAACCGTACGCTGTTACAAAGGCGCATAGCAGTTGTCGAAATTTTTTTATTTTTTGTTCTTGAGAGTGTAAGAGTTGAGATTCAAAGGCGGCGACGGGTCTCGCCACGATAAAACTACGGTAGGATCCACCGGTGTGTGGCCACCGTAGTTTTTCAGAAAAAGGAAAACCGTATAGTGACGCAACGCCGCATTCGAATCTCAACTCCTACAATCTTAGCAGCGAATAATATTCGTTCTAAGACCTGCGAGTCACGCGGCGACTCGGAAATTCTAGGAAATGTGGCTTTTTGCAAGAAACCAATAATATATATTCAATGTTGGTCAACTGGAAAAGTGGAATCTAATGTGGTTGAACATCTTCCAGATGCTTGTCATGAATTATTTCTGATGAAAACTCAAGCTTCAATTCGGTATACTGGAATGCATTTTAAATTTTTTCAACTCGAGTCCCTAACGAGGATGTGTCTCTCCGGTGCTCCTTACTCTCTATCGCTTTATACTGAACAAAGAGCTGTCGATCAGCCTTAAAGACCTGCTGTTTTTATAATTGAGATGTGGGCAATGCTTGCTATGACAAATAACAAGAACCAGGAGAATACGAGAAAGATTTGTGCTGTTTTCGTCGGCACCACTTTTCTACTTGCCACCAAAACAACCTACTCCATTTATGTTGCAAGCGTATTTCTACTCTCTCCTATTCCAATCCTTCCCGTTAATAAAGTCGTTTTCAACTCCAGCATCTCGTTCTCGTTTCTCCTTGAGTTGTTGCCAAAAAGTCATCTAGTTGTTGCATCGTTTCCTGGAGACCTCGTAAATTTTTTCCGCTCATAACTTATTGACCCTTTTCATATCCTGTGCATCACACGCTCATCACAACTTTCGTTTCTTTTTCTTCCTGGCTACGACAAAGTAGAAGTCTCTACCAATCGGGAGAAAATGACCGACATAACAAACAGTGGGACTTTCTTGCAAGCATCATCTCCTATCGACTCTGCTCTGTTCTTTGTTTTTGCTGCATTCATTTTAAATGTTATTGTTGTTATAAGTGAGTTAAATCTTTCAGCGCGCATTGGAAATGTTGTTTATTTCTTTCAGTAGCTTTTTGTTACTTCGATCCAGCGCCTCATGAGCCTGCTCTAGTCTACCGAACCTATCACACTCTTCGAAGACTAAGCAGAAGAAATGCTGAAGGGCGATTGAGGATGTCGATCAAGTCCGAAGAAAACGAGGAGGAAAGCAACGATTCGCCGGCTCAAGTGCTTTTTGTGTAGCCAATTTCTTTCTCTCTCCTACTAGCTATCAAAATCGCTTTCCACTGTTACTAGTGCTGTTAAACTATTCATTTGTAATTTTCGCAATTTATACTTTTCAGCTCAACTCCTGGTCCACGACTACGCTTTGAAACTTGTTCAATAATTTGGCTCCATGA
>LR564121.1:62801-102163 GCA_900536345.3 Caenorhabditis sp. 39 LS-2015 | reverse complement strand
TTAAACTATTCATTTGTAATTTTCGCAATTTATACTTTTCAGCTCAACTCCTGGTCCACGACTACGCTTTGAAACTTGTTCAATAATTTGGCTCCATGAACGGGTTTCTCAAAATAACTGGATGTGTTCTGTGATATCACTGTTTTTGAAATGAAAGTTTGGTTTTTTTATGCGAAAGTTGTTTATCCGGAAACAAATATTATTATTATGCGTTCCTGAAAACGTAAGAGTTAAGATTTCAAACTCGGCCGGGTCCCGCCACGACCTAGAAATCGCAGCGCCGGATGGTCAGCCACGGCCCTCGCGGGTCACGCCTCGATTTAAAAGTTTTCACCTGTGTGTTACCGTATTTGTCACCATATTCTGCGTTTTAATCTCACATTAAATCTCAGTCAAAAAGTTGGTCTTCCAAAATTCAATAAGCGTGTAAATGATGACGGTCAGTAACACAGAGACACAAACTGCACATCGGTTTCGATCACGCTCCAACTTAATCATTCTGGGAAAATAAATTGGCTGCTTCTTGCTCTTTGCTGAGTATCCAACGGAGACACGTTAAAGCGGGTTGGCCGAAATTTCAAATGAGCTTATAAGCGTGTCTCGTTGAATACTCATCCAAAGCAGCCAATTTATTTTCCCACGATGATTAAAATGGAGCGCGATCGAAACCGATGTGCAGTTTGTGTCTCCGTGAGTAATCTTCGACTTCATTATTAAAATATGCAAAGGAAGTGCTTAAGTGGCAAGGCAAGGAGTGCGATTCGTCTCGTCGAGCCTCATTGTGAAATTGAGTACAGTAAATATGGCCATGGTGTAAAAATTCATAATCTCTCGCGCCAACCGTCGCGTTTCTTGATGTCTGCCTCTCCACAAACCCAGCGCTTCCAAAAAATAAAAAGGCGTGCGGTAGAGCGCGTTTGATACGCGCCAAGACACACTTCTTGTTTTTCTCGAAAAATGAACCGTATTAGGCTAATTTTTTGATTTTTCAGGCGTAACCATCAATTTTTTCCTATTTTTCTCTGATGTCCGAAAATATTGAGTATTGTCTGAAATATTCAAGGTTGAAATTTTATAAAATCTTCGATTTCACCCATTTCTTGTGAAAAATTGTTAACATATGTCTGAACACGACATACAAGCACATATTAATGTTTTTTGGCAAAATGAGCGACTTGCACTAGAAAATGCAAGCCGCGACGCAACACCCAACGCGCGACACTCGCAGCCCGTGCAGTCAATTTTTTCGCCAAGATGTTATGCGCCTTTAAACAGTAAGCCAAAAATCAGAAAATTTGCGTTATGAACCGTATGCCGATTCGAAGGCGCAATAAATATTATGCATTTTCCAAATGGTGACAGTTGGGCTAATCCACGTGGAATGGGTCTCGTCATGCATGCAGCTACGTGAAGCCGTTAGAGGTCACGTAGCTGCATGACGAGACCCATTCCACGTGGATTAGCCCAACTGTCACCATTTGAAAAACGCATATTACCAGATTCAAACAAAGTGTCGATGTCCGCAATTGGGCGCCAGATGGGTCCCGTTGGGGAATCGGGTACAAAATTGATTTTTCCGATGGCGCGAAAAAATATTTTCGAAAAACACACGGCGAAAAGTGCAAATGTTTTTCGCGCCAGTAATACTGTACCCGATTCCCCAACGGGACCCGCCGAGACACCGAATTGCGGACTTCGCCACTTCGTTTGAATCTTTTAATAATAGCAAATTGACGAAAAACTTGTCTATAAGCGCTGCATCGCGGCTCGTATTTTTTATAGCCTCATTTTGTGAGAAACATTTGTTTTTCATAATACATTTTTTGTCGTTAAAAATGTTTTTTCTTCAGCTTTCCTGAGAAAAAAACGGGCCATTTTGAGTCTCCGCTCTTTTTTTGAAAGTGGGACTGACTAAATGCGTTTTTTCGAGTGTATTCAAATAGTACAAGTTTCATTCAAATCATGTATGAAAATAATTTTCAGCGGGATTCAGATGAATACTCTTACATTCATCGTATCAATACACATTTTCTAATAAATAAGTGAAAAAAGGTCTTTATCACTGAGGAATCTGGCTAATTCCGATTTGGTTGACCCATCCATAGAAGAAGATATGTGTCGCAAAATCCTTTCTTTTTCGCCAATAGACAATGTCTGATTCTGTTGGGTCATGACAATACGGATTAATTTCTGCTGGGTTTTTGTGGACAGTTTTGGAAGCACTTTCTGTTTAAACAGTTTGATTTTCAGAAAAATAACGTTAAAACTCACGAAAATTCTGGACTTCCGCTCATGCTCGTCTTGTTCGACTTTTATTTTCCAAGCCTTGTGTTCTTGTCTTGTGTTCTCATCTAACTTTTCGACCAGCTAAATTTTTCTTCTAGTTTAGCATGTCGATTTGGATTATAGTAACATTAGCATACCTTGTCAATTTCTAAGTTGATTTGCTCGATTGTTTTACTTTCGGCGCTCCCCAATATTCTCTTCAAACTTCAATTTTCTTTGAAATCATAAGAAAGCTCACATCGATCACTTCAGTTGTAGGAACTTTCAAAGACTGCGATTCAACGAAGGCATATACAGATAAGAGTAAAATTATTGGAAACAGATCAATCATTGCCGTTAATTGCTTCAAAATTAGGCAGCTATGTGCAGAACTAACGATGTGCAGACAAACAATCATTCAGATGGACAGCTGGAGGAGGAGCTGGGCGCTGAGCAAATAATTGACAGAGACAAAAGACAAAAATGGAAAATGTGCGAAAAGACCACTTCTATTCAAGCAAACATGTTCTTACAAGGCGTTGGTTTGTATTTAAAGCCTATGATTTTTTAAGTTCTGAAATGTTAAAAAAAACTAATTCTGAAGAACGTTGGAATGCTCGAATGAAATTTTTAAGGAGCGGTCGCAAAGACGCGAAGCTAATTTGATACTGGTCACTTTCGAAAGTTCCGAATTCGGTCATTCAATTGAATAGCTGCTATTGTTGAATATTCCAAAGTTATCACAGATTTCATTGAATGCAATAATCAAACGTTCTGATTAATCATTTGGTGGGATGAGAGGGAATGGAAATTGACTGACAGCACTTAGCATTGCTAAACAGATATACAAAACAAGAAATGAGTCTTATGAATAAAATGGGAGTGAAATGACAATCACCGGTCTAATATGCGTGGTGGAAGCCTTCAGGTGGACAATCGAACTGAAGTTCAGAAAAATTGTACAAATAGTTAAATGTTACTAGATATGGTACTTAAATACTCATATGATTTACAGAGCAATTTTTTTCCATGGAAACAAAAAGTGCCAAAATAAAGGGAAACACGGCGTAATGTACAACGTAATGTACTTCACGATCCTGTATTTATTAGAAACATTTAACCGCCGTTAAACTTTTGGCACTTTTTATCTCCGGGATTTTTTTATGGCACATGATCGGTGGCAGGAATTCTTAACGGAAAAAGTCATCTCCAAATGGATCAGTGGTCTGTGGAACAGATTTTTGTGTTGCAGCCATCTGTGCGGCCGAGCAAGTCGTAGAGAGAGAGTTCAATGATGCCTGTAATCCGGTGTTAAATTGAATTCCGTTTGCTTTTATTTATCACCTTCGGAGGATTCAATATGTGCTCGAATGGATTCTTTTTCATGTCTTTCACAGTACCACCGCTGACCAAAGCATCCATATCAACCAACTTCGTGAATGCTTCCTCGAGAGAAGTGACCTTTTGCTCATCCCAATTTCCAATTCTGAATGAAATTTTATATTAACTAGTGAGTCCGAATCAATACGTACTTGTTTTCTCCAAAATTCGCAAATGTGTTTGCATGGTGTAAAGACTGTGAGTTGAAAGGGGCACCAAGTGGAACCATGTTCTCCTTGGTAGTTACAGTTCCGCTCCAATCGACACTGCTCTGCGGGGGTTGAGAAGTGACAGAAAATGGGTCTCTAAGTGTAGGTGCCATCAAAGTTGGTGGAGTCAGAGAGTTCCCGACAGCAGTAGCGAATGGGTTCGTTTCCGAGAAACCATTAGATCCAAAAGAAGGAGTGCTCTGCGCGTGATGCATTGGTGGAGGAGCCATCATTGAAACTTGAGGTGGGGATTGATGACCCCACGCATCGAATGGCGAAGTTGTTTTCCCCATATCACTTGGCCAATCGTGAGATTGTGAGAATTGACCAGGAACTGATGCAGCAGTGCCTATTATGTTAGAAGCATGAATCCTAGATTGGTTTCCAGAAAGGTTAGAAACATTTAATCCCGTTCCAGTTGAATTGCCAGTAGTATTGAAGCTATCAGCAAAAGGATCTCCAAAAGGAGAGGCGCCAAACGCATCAAAGTTGGTGGGGATAGTGGCGAGTTGCTGCACACCTTGCTCAATTTGTTGTAGTTCGGACTCCAAATCAAGTAAATCAGCCACAGCAACACCGGTCACACTTGTTTTCTGGAAAAAAAAACTGAAATAAGATGATTCAGAAACATCAAGCCTCACGTTGTTGTCGGCGCCTTCTGCTTGACACTGCTGTTTCACTTTCTCAATTTGTTTCTTCTTCATTTCAAACACAACTTGGAACATGTCTCGGATAGCCAAAACAGCCTGGTCAGCAGACTGGGCAGTTTTAATACCGTAGAACTTGTATTTGCCTCCTGGTTCGCCGTATACCAGCCCGAAAGCCCGAGAATCAGAAGTATCCCGAGCAATAAAAGAAATTCTGGAGACCGGGAAATTGTGAAGGATTGCTCCACTTTTCTCGTCAAGTACTTTGATCCCATCGATATTGATTTGAAGCGAGATTCGAGTTTTGTGGGCCCCGGCAGCTTTTATGATACCCTAGAAAATGGGAATGACTATGACAAGCTATTCTTGATCAGATTTACCTTGGCGTTCCGCATTGCTTCCGCGCACATCGAATCTCCGCGAGCTTTGTCGACATCCTGTTCACCAATCAGCTTCCCCTGAAATTTTAAATTAAATAAATAAACTAGCTGACATGGACAACCTTGTAAGAAATTCCATTGTTTTGGAACCGAAATGGATCAGAAGCTGCACTCGAAGCTGCATAAGAGAAATTTTATTGCAAGGAATATGATTATTTCGGTCAATTGACAAACCTGCTGTCTTCTGCTTGAAAGACTTTGAAAATGTATGGCTTCCAATTTTTGATTTTTTCATTTCAATCAATATAATTTTCGATAGAAAAACGAAAAGTTTTGATAGAAATCGATATGAATCATGCATGAGGGGTCGAGAGAGCAGAGAGAAAAAAAGAGAAAATTTTCTGTTCGATGAATCGGAAAGACGTGGTAATTGGAAATATTTTTATCATAAAAAACTCAAGTTCCGACGTCGAAATTCTGTGTGAAAGTGGAAATTACCTTTCTTGGTTCTCTTTAGCATTGCGAGTCTCGACTTAGGTGATGGTGGATTTGGTTTGGAAGCAGCTACATTGTTGGTTTCGATCGATATATCAGACTTCTGGGCCATGCTTCGTTACTTATTTCTGGCTTGGAAAAAGACCTGAAAGTCGTCACAGTTAATGGAATATAGAGAAGAAGAGGCGCCGGAACGAAAGTGAGACGAGTGGAAGAAATGTGAAATCTTCTAGGCCGCACATGATCGACCGGTTTGTAGCAAAAGTACTGACATTTTTCATCAAGGTGACAAGGATTTCGTACTTTCTACTCTTTACGACCAAGGCCATGAAATATCAAAAAGAATATATAATCTAGTAGTCAAGGAGTAACAAACTACTGGATAGTACGAAGTCCGTGATTCTCCGAGACCGGATTACGTTGTTCAGAACGAGGCTGAGATTCAAAAGAATAGATCAATGAGGACTATTTAGGGCTAGGGCCACAAAATCGCGGTGACTCATGTAAGACATACAGGGAAAATGCCATTGACGTTTCCAAACATCCACTGTCTGTCATAGAGAAACGAGAGACTCCTTCATAGTCAGTCAACCAACACGCTCAACTTGCTTTCCGCATACAAAAGACGCCGGAACACTTTCCGCTCTCGCCGCCTACCGCACTATGTGCCTGACTACTAGATTTACAACACTCCTTTCGCGCGGCCTTTAGTCACTGCAAACATGACGTAATGCCAAATGTCCTTTTTCCCTTCTGAAACCCGCTGATCTCACTGATTTCTAGGATCAATCATTGCGCAAACGCTATCTTGATTTTGGAAGAAGATAAAAATGTCAGGTGTGTCAAATTAACGCGGTATCTAGTCGTGATGAAAAAACAGAAATTTTAGACAAGAAATCTGGTTTTACAATGACGGGTAATAGTGAGAATGGAGACTGGAAACTAATCATGTGCTAACTGTACTTCATCCGTCACACTTATTACACAAAATAGAAATGAAGAGAACCTTGAGTACCGGAAAACCACACCATTTTTGAAATAGGAAAAGCGCGAAACATATAAATAAAAGACTACTTAATGTAAATAAACAGATTTTTCGATATAACTGGCCACGAAAGTTCAAAAATAATTCAAATGGATCGACACTGTCCGCTATTTAATATCGCGAAGTTCATTGAAAATATTAGTTTGTTTTTCGTTTTTGCCAATTCTTCTTCTGCTTTGATGATAAAATACTACGTCTAATGATCATCTTTACCTGAAAATCAGGTTCTCGAAGGCAAGAGAGACGGGGATGGAAAAAACAGCAGGAAATACCGCCATTTATCGGAATTTTATTTTGGGGAAGGTATTTACTATTTTTTTAGGAAAATTGTTGCGAATTTCTTTTTTTTAGGAAAATTGTTGCGAAATGGTAAGCAACAAAACATTCTCCACGATTTAAAGGAGAGAAGTGACTCATCTCTTCTCTATGAACTGTATTCCACGTTGATATGAAAATTAACCGTTTCAAAAATAGAGAACATGAAGATACTCTGGACCGTAGGCGGCAAAAGGGCACTGATCCAACCATAAAATAAAAATCGAATCCGGACGGTTGTCCACAAACGCAGAAAGAAAGGACCCGGGCTGTACATCTCTGTGTCTCTTTTGGCCTAAGCACTTGCGAATAGACATCTGCGCAAGCAAGAGAGAGGAGGTAGAAGGGTTAAAAACGCATACGATTCTCCCATCTTTTTCCTCTTTCTTCGACCAGTTTTTGTTTAAGACATTAGTTGTCTTTCTATCCTGTACGCGCGACCGCACTAGCACTATACATGACGAAAGAAATCGAAGCAAGAGAACCGCAAGCGATCGCTAGGGATTAGCAACAGTAAACAAATGAGAGGGTATGTAACCAGGGACCAGTAAAATCCAAG
Organism: Caenorhabditis sp. 39 LS-2015; assembly: GCA_900536345.3. Classification (NCBI taxonomy): domain Eukaryota; kingdom Metazoa; phylum Nematoda; class Chromadorea; order Rhabditida; family Rhabditidae; genus Caenorhabditis; species Caenorhabditis waitukubuli. Next base: position 94,868 of record LR564121.1, on the reverse strand, counting down.
GTACGCTGATCATAATTCTCGCGTAGGTCAGGATCATAACTCCCGCATAGGTCAAGATCAAAAAGTTCTTGCAAAGTATACAGTAGGTCTAGCCACCGTTTATATACGTAAGTTTGAATGAGAGCGTATGACACTGCACTGTTTATATTACGAAATTTACGAATTGGACGTATTGGGTTTCGTATAAACCTCTAAACATTTATAATAGTTGAATAACAATAAGTAACTGAATTTTATCAAAACTAAATAATGAAAATCATGATGCCCAATCTTTATTGTGATTAATTTAAAACAAAAATTGAAAACATTCAGAAGCATGCGGGGGATTCAGTATAAATTCATGTAGGTTCATGAACGAGAACTCTGGAATTTGATCTCAAAAGGCACTGATTTACACAAAAATTAAATATAGTATGAAATGAGAAAGTCAAAAGTCTATCAGAAACAAAATTCTCTGCCTAGCTCGGATCTTAATTGAAATAATAATCCTAAGAATCGTTAGTAAAACTAAGGCAGTTGTAAAAACACTTTGCTCTGATTAAACGGCGGGATTCAAAGACTTTTTGACAAAACCCTATCTTCATACGCGAAAACAGACCGTTCGATAATGATGACGCGGAGAAGAACTAGAAGAAATGTGTTCGGACCAAACGGGAGGAAAAAAACAACAGAAAAACAGTCTATGAAGGGAGTAAAAGGGAGAACGGGGAGTTTTGGGAAACGGGATGGGCGATAAGGAAAATGTGATATTTTATCAGTGGTCCGTAACTGGAATCGAGTTGTCATCAGAAAAATTTAATGATTTTGGACTCTCTCGAAAAACAAAAACGAGTTGGGAACGTTAAAACTGATTCAGGAAAAAACTTTTTTGAAAGGGACCCCCCGAAAACTAAATTTTCACGCAAGGAACCATATTAGTGCTCTATATTCAAATAATTTTCACTTCAGACTGTACAACTGACTAGTAGCAGAGGTGATAATGATTTGAATAAGAAACGTTCGATTTTGAGTACGAAAAAACAAAACAACACTTAGAGATACCCAATAAAAATGTTAAGAACAAAAAACGTGACAATAAAAGACCGTAGTATTAACAACTCGTCCTCGAATAATTAGCTTAGAAATTATTGTATATTTTGCACTAATTCTAGGTTCACCCACTAGAAGAAAAGTCATAACATCAAAATACAATTCTGAATCAAGACTGGAACAGCAAACTGAGTAGTGTGTGTTTGCTATTAGTGACAGTTGCTTCCAGTTCCTCCTTCAAACCTTCCTTTTCCATATCTTCTTTGAACGAGAGATCGGAGAATTCCCATGAAACTCCTTCAGCTTTATTCTCGTTTTCTGCCATTTCAGCTTCAACCTAAAAAATCTGTGTGATCAGCAGATCCTCCTAACTTTCATTAAAAACTTACCAGTCTTTTCAATACTTGAACAAATAAACCGAATTTTTTCTTTCCGGATGTTTTGGCAGCTAAAAACACTGGAGCCATGTCAGCCAAGGCAAGGTGTTCGACTTTTTCTTCACCAATAACTTCATGAGGGACATGCATAGCATTCATCAGAACATCAGCAATAGTACTCCAAAGATTCGGGTAATCCTGCCACATGTCGATTTCAACAGCATATATGCAGAACTTCGTTGCTCTGAACAATAAATGAACAAATGAAAAAAATACTACGACAAACCCGTCAATGAATGCTTGTTTTTGCTCTTTCCCAGTTAAAGAAAGTCTAAGCGCTCGGGATAAGGCCATTCGCTCCGGCTCTTTATAAGCTTTTTCGGCAGCAGCTCGGATCGACATTTCGTATACAGCAATCAGAGATGGTGATGCATATTTTTCCTTTCCAATGTAATCGTTAAAAGAGGAAACCATATCTTTCATTGGAAGATCGCCAGCAACAACTTCTCTAATGTCGGAAGTCACTGTGTTCATAATCTTTTCTCTCAATGCGCGTCCCTCGTCATCCAACTCTTCTTCCACTTTGTCCGGAATTGAATTCTGTGACGCTGACCGCCTTGTTGACATGGAGAGATTGCCAATCTCTTTCGCAGCTGCCAAAGCTGACTGCTTATCATCAACAGAAGACTTTTTCCTTTGTTCATTGCTCTCTCTACGCCCCCAAGCCATTTTTGGAGCATCAGTTGTGTTCCCACCACCAGAAGCGCCCGAATGCCACTCTTTCTTGTTTTTTCCAAAAGCAGAATCATTCAAACCAGACAAAGAAATGTTTTTTGGCTGGACATCTGCAAAGGTTATCTATTATTGATACAAATTCATACTGTAAAAATCTTACTGGAAGAGGTGAGCTTGGTAGTTGCTGCCGCAGCAGCTCTTTTCTGCTCAGGATGTTGATACCCTTTGTTTCGCTCAAGTGAATTTCTCGAAACAGGTCCTTGCTTTCGCAGCGAATTGCTGTTTTGCCGGATTCCCCCATGACGGCGATCACGATCACGATCATATTGATCTCTCGCTTTTTCATTCTCGATTTTTTCTTGACGAATTTCGTTGTGAATTTCATCAATCTTCTTTGGACCTGTCTCCGCAGACTTTCTCGGTTTCCACTTGTTGTTTCTCAGTTCGATCAGATTCATAATCATAAATCTGATTTTGTTAGAGCAAGCCGGCTTTGCAGCCTCGAGTCTAACTAACCACTGAGGGAGGAAGGCGCTGTCTGGTGCTGTATCAAGAGTAGGTCCAACAGTTTCCATCAATTGAAGGCCGCAATGTACGGACTCCTCGTCAATATCTTCGCTTCTCACTTCATGTTCCTTACCATCTACTTTTTTTGGAAGAATTGATGGAAGCAATTCAAAAGTACAAGCACGTAAGATTTTCGAAGATAGCAGCTGATTGCGATACAGATGACCAATAAATGTCATCACTCCAAACTTTCGCCGGCGATACTTTTGACGTTCCTCAATTCGAAGCAACTCCCGTTTCGATGGATCTTCTTCTTTTTCGATTGCTGTCATTCGTTCTTCGTCATATTCTTTTTTATCTTGGAACGTCTGCTGAGTTCTAGTGAGAATCTTGTTACGGAATGGAGACTTTCGGTTTTGCAAAAGCATTTCATGATCCGCTTGCGATTTGCAAATCTCGGCGTACAGTGCACAGAACTTTGGTTCCTCAACTGCCTTGTCAAACACGATTTCGACGACTTGGCTCAACTGATCATCATTTGACGAAACGTTATAAGAAATGAACTCCTTAGTCAAAGGAATTTGCGAATTCGGTGTTATTTTATTCATCAACGCACGAACTTTTTTGCAAACGTCCTGTAAAACGAAAGCTCATTAAATTTATATAAATTCGTACACACCTTGATTGCAGCCTCTTCTTCCGGAAGATTTTCATTTGCGCGTTGACGTTCTGGCTTCCAAGCATCCTTGGACGAAGGTAAGGCAACCCTTTGAACTCGCTCAATCGAAGCTCGAACGACCGGAGGTCGTTTGTGGTTTGGACGATCGCGAGGCTGGGCACCACGTCCAGTTCCATCAGTGGTTGTTCGACCTCGATAAATCTACAAAAAAGACTATCTCTGTGGTAAATAGTTTCGAATTAAATTTAACGAAAATGGGAGATAAATAAATAGGAGAAAACTGGAATTAGGAAAATCGACAATTCGGAATCAAATTTTGGAAATTTGAAATTAAATTAAATTCCCATTTAATTCCAAAACCTTTTTTGGAATAAAAACGGAAGAAAATTGGAGTTCCGGAATTAAATTTGAAATTACTGGAATTAAATATGAAGAAAATAAAAAATTAATAGAAAAATATTTAATTCCGAACGATTTATCAGAGCTTTTTTCCTGAAAGTAAAAACTCACGTTAGACTGGCGACTTCCTTTGTTTCCGGGTACCCAGGTTGGAGTGAAATTCGGTTTCTTGTCGGCGGGCCTCATTGTCCTGATATCGAGTCCAAACTCCATTAACTGCTGATGAGAGATTGGGCAAGGAGTATGTTGGACCACTTTTTCGTACTCACGGACAGCAACCATGAACTCCCTACCGTAGGTTCCTTTCAAAATGTCACCATTCCCAGTACTCAGAAGTTCAGAAATGCGATTATCCAATTCCTCTTCGTGAAGACGAAGTTTTTCTTTTTCTTCGGCCTCCTTTTCAGCTCTTTCTTTCGCCAGATCCTCGGGAGATCTCTCGGTAATATTCTCGCTGTCTACATCCGGAGTTGGAGAACTACCGTCACACTGGCTATCGTTCTCGTCAAACTTGTCATCATCAACTTCTTCTTTCGATTCTTCTTTCCGTAGAGTTGGAGTTACGTGCGTAGAATCTACAACACCAGAAACAGCAACTCCCGCAGCTCCACTAGCAGGAGATTCAATAGCCGAACTTGGGCTGATAGAAACTTGTCTCGGCGATGATGATGTTGGAGTTTCAATCTTTGACACTTTCTCCAAACTGTAAAAACGCTAATATTAAAAACAAGTCCGAACAAAGATCATACATTTCTGGTGTTTCTGAAAGATGCACAGATTGAGAAAGCGAAGGCAGCGCCTGAGGTTGTTCCGTTCCAGAAGGCACAGAAGTTTGCAAAGAAGCAGAGTTTGCGCTCAAACCAGCATTATGACCAAGAGCTGGAGGAGGGACACTGAAGTTCGGAAAAGACATCACAGGTGCGGTTGCTGTGTGTGGATTCGGAGATTTTCCTTGGCCATCTTCTCTGAGCCCTGAAAATACATGAATCAGAAAAATTACGGTGAAAGGCTTGCCTTGTTTCACTTTATCCATGAACTCTCGACTGAACTGTTGTTTCTTTTCGGCTGCATCAGGGGCTACTGATAAAGGGGTAGCAACCGCTGAGGTAGTCGTCTGAGAAGACGTCACATCAATTGCTTTCTTGGTTGTTGGATCAACAATTTGAAGAATAGCCTTCTTGCGTTTCTGCTCGGGAACGACAGGCGGATTCTGTGGTGTTGTCTGACTAGCAGGTGGATAACTGACAGCTTCTGGATGATATTGCTGCGGAACATTTGAATAATGTGTGTACTGGGGGTTGTAAACTTGGAATTCTTGTTGCCGGAAACTGTAAAATAAAAAGAGAAAACTGAAAACAAAACGCAAAAAAACTCACAATGGCTGCTGCTGATGCGAGGGAGCTTGCTGTGGCGCAGGCTGCTGGTAATAATGATTCGGCTGATTGAATGCGGGTGCAGAATATGCGTACTGTTGTGCCATTTGCGCGTGAGGTCCACGGAAGTTGCTGAAAGCACAGAAAATTTTTTTTGAAGATAAAAAAACGCGAACTTCATTTGTCCTCCCGGCGGGACCAATGGCATCACAAATTGTTGCTGATCCGTCATGGAAGCTACATTGTGCTCTGGAAAATAGCCTTCAAAGGATTAAAAACTGAACGAATTCAATGAAAGGTACCTTGACTTGGCTTTCCTCTCCCCGGCCCCCTACTAACAGCGTTTGACATAATCCTTTAGTTTGAGAAACTGCAATACATAATAATGGGGTAAAGAGTAAAGTGGCACGATAGGAAAAAGTTTCAAAATAAAATAATTTTCGAAGCAAAATTGTACACGGAAAAATGATTTTCAGCATTATTAACGAAGAAAATGACTGGTGGAACAAAAGAAAAATATGAGTGATCACTCACAAATCATTTCGACCACGATTGTGGTCAAAAACGCTAATAATAACACATTTTGCAATAAATCGATATGAATTTAGGCTGAGCCAAGACACAATTGGTCTCGTCACGACGTTAGAGAAAACTGCCTGGCATGCTGCCAGTTGCGCGTAAATCGACACATGCCTCTTCGATATGCGCACTCTCTCGTCGCACGCTAGCTGCTAACTCTGCGTCGATCTTCTTCACCATATGCGCATACGCGTTATGAATTGCGGTCCTCCAAACGCGTTTGGCACTATACACAGATCGTTCGAAACTCATGTATTATAGAAAATCGATCGGAACGCACACCGAGTTATGACCGCAGAAAATGGAGAAGAGTCGTTGAAATATTGCAAGTTTTGTTTCGGAACGGAAAACGACAGTCAGCTAACTTTTGTACATCCATGTCGTTGTAAAGGAACCATTCATGTAAGATTATCCAGCAAATATGGGAATTGACATTTTTTGCTATTTTTGCAACACGAACATATTGATTTCAGTGGGTTCATAATCAATGTCTCGATATGTGGTTCGCAAAAGCGAACTCAGTTCAGCAGATAATGTGCATTCAGTGTCAGTAAGTTTTTTCGTTCTTCGTGGCTACAGAAGGAACCATATTTTTTAAAGAACGAGATATCAAAAACAAATGACTTTGAAATCGTGGAAGCAATGGATGATTCCTCGGCTTGGTCTAGATTTTTGGAGCTACATGGAGATATCAATGGACATTTGGATAACCTATAAGACACTTCTCGGATTTGTTGGAATGATGAATGGGAGACGGTATTAGATGTTCTGTCTTAATTAATTAGCGTTTTTTTTTCAGTAGCATTCTCAGAGAGTTAATTCTATGTAGCATGTGGAAATGTTTTGTAGCATCCGGTAGGCGGTTCTGTTACTACGGATCTCTCTTTGTGAAAGTAGCTTCATCGATTTTTAATGTCAGTATCGATGATTATGACGAAAGGTTCACTGTAAAGTTTGATCATGTCCAGAATTTCCATTTTCCAGGAGAGAAATCAAAGCCCGATTTCCAACTGATATGCACTGGGAAGAAATCAGCCGTGTAGCGACCCTTCACTGATGACAATACCAGTTACTTTAGTAGTGCTCTGAAGTGCTCTGCTCCAATTGTTTGCTTTATCCCTCCTCTAGTTCCCCCTCACTTGCCCATTACCTGTGATCTACTACTTTTCACCGCTGATTTTTCTTGATAAATGTGCTATTTCAACGTATGAAATGTATTATTAAACGGAAGTTTCTGTGTCATACTTTTCTTTTCATCTCCGTTTTTATTTCTTCCTTTGATTTCCGTTCATTGAAACATTCCATTTTCGGATGTTACAGATGCACCCGTTGCTCATACTTTATAACATGGTGAAGGAGCAACCACTGCAATTATTAGAATCCGTTGCCGCTTTTGTAATTCCTCTGATATTAGTGGCTCTGATGTTCACCTGGAGAGTGAAACAGTCGATGAAAAAACAAAAAAAAGTTGAGAAACACAATTGATAATCTAAAGAGGGTGACTTTATAGATCGCCAGAAAAAGAGAACGACTTTTGAACAAGTTGAACGGGAACCGCATGGAACTTGAAAATGAGGATGAAGTTATCACTGAAGCCATCAGACTCATGGAGGAAAAAGCGAAGAAGCTCAACTGAACCGCGTCGTCAACCATATGTCAAAAAATTTATGATATGATCTCGAATTCGAAAACGCTGAATATATAAATACTTATATAATGAAAGTTTTTCTCTGCGCCCGATGTATTTAATAGGTTGTATGACGGAAACAAGGTGAGATGTGTTGCATTTCATAGTATGCAAATAGCATTTAAGACAAAGAGACGGCACAGAAATCATGAGCAATTTTGGGAGAATGGAAGAAAAGTTTTTGTGAGAAGAAAAGAGATATTCTATTTCACTCAACTCACTTACTTTTTGTTTTCCATGTTCTCCAAAAATTAATACCTTTTTGTCCCTCTAGATCACAAAATTCTTCGAATTCTTAGCAGTCCATCCAATTAGTATTTTATGCCCGGTCCCTTACATTTTATGAGCTCAGAATATTTCCCATTAATATACTCCTCATTTCGTTATTCTACCATTTTGGACGGATATCTTCATTATTTTTTGACTGAAATGTCTTGCTCTGTGGAAGTCCCTTTTATTCAGATGCTTTCTGCTACTAGTAAAGACAAGAAATGCTCAGAGAGGAAGTTGAGCTTATTGGAAAAATACGTAAGACTAACTTCAAAAGAAAACTTCTAAGGTATACTGTTTTTATAAGTTTAGCATCTAGGACCATTGGCTCTTCATACTGGCTTAGTCCTAAGTTGTGTTACATATGCGATCGGAGGAGCATACCTTTTTCTCGCCATCGAACGTCCAGAAGAATTGAAAAGGAGAGCAAATGCTATAACCGAGTTTACAAATCTGAAGAATGAGTTTTTGGGAAACATTAGCTCGACTGGACCTGGTTTGGAAAGAAACGTTGAACTATACACAAAACATCTTATGAATATGCTCGAAGACTCCCATAAATCGCACGTCTTTGAGTACTTTGTTCTGGACCGTGGTGGTGCAAAGGATGAAAAAGACATGTGGACATTTTCATCAGCTCTTGTTTTCACAACAACAACCGTAATCCCCGTGGGTCAGTCTCTGTTTTCATGGTCACTTACACTATGTCAATTCTTAGGTTATGGATACATTTTTCCAGTTTCTGCCTACGGTAGGTTTACACTAGTAGTCTATGCTCTATTGGGTATTCCTCTTACTCTGGTCACGATGGCAGACACTGGAAAGTTTGCGGCGCAGCTCGTTACTAGATGGTTTGGCGATGTAAATACACCAAAAGGCAAAATAAATTTTGATGATTCTTTAAATTTTCTAGTCTATGGCAATTCCTGCAGCCATGTTTGTTTGCTTATTGTTCGCATATCCTCTCATTATCGGCTATATTCTTCATTCTACTTCCAATATTACTTTTTTGGATTCGGTTTACTTTTCACTAACCTCAATCTTCACAATCGGCTTTGGTGATTTAACTGTAGGTCTTAAAGATCGCACATCAGACACCTGATTTTCAGCCAGAGATGAATGTTGTTCACATGGTTCTATTTCTGACAGTTGGGGTTATTTTAGTTACAATAACACTTGACATTGTGGCTGCAGAACTTATTGATCGAGTGCATTACATGGGAAGACATGTTGGTAAAGCAAAAAAACTTGCTGGAAAAATGTTTCAACTTGCTCAATCATTGAATATGAAACAAGGATTAGTGTGTGGCGTTGGGCAACTTCACGCTTTAGCAAGATTCGGAATGCTAGGTACACGAGATGAAGTTGGGAAAACGGTGAGCTTAATCAATTTATTTACTCTGGTAAAAATACTCGGATAATGAGGCGCACTTTGCCATATTATTGCAGCAAGACTCTTGTATTCACTTATGTACCTACACGTCGTGGTCTCGCGAAACTTTGACATAACTTCAGCAATTACGTGGCAAAGTTCACCCAATAACTTCGAATTAGTTGTACTCAAAAAATTTTTTCAAAACTTTGATTCAAAAGCAGCGAAACACGCTCAAATTCAGGAAGCAGATGATGGGGATATTGCTTTCTCTCCAGATGTTATGGATGGACTTGACTTTGTGGACACGTTGTCGATCTATAGCCGTCGAAGTCGTCACTCTGCTGGAAATCCAGCCAGAAATTTGTTTTTGTCTTGAATCCTTCAGTAAATGTTCAGATTGTCTCCTTTCTATCTTCCTTTTCTTACATTATACCATGAAGACTATTACCTTCAAGAAAATATTCGCGAAAATTCAATTCCTCTTTTTTTTTCGGCAAAACTCTCCTACTCTCGTTCTCACTCTATTCAGACCGATTGTACCCAATATGCATTTAAAGCTTCTAAAAAGTCTTGTTGTACAGAGTTTTGAACACGATTTTAAGAAAACACAAAAAACATGTATATTTCATGGAAAGACTTCATGAAAGTAAAATTTCAATTATTTGGTCATTTTGTTTTTATCTTGGTCACTTTTTTCTGTACCAACTTATGAGCAAAATCAGAAAATTGTTTTCATGCCCATTGTCTCATGAGTCTCTTATTCATGTGCTCCCATTCCTCTCTCTCTCTCAAAATGATGATGAAGGTGGTGAGCATGGGAGCGTGAAACACGCTCTTATTCGCTCACGACCCCGGGTAGAAGTGAAACTAGACCACGGAGAAGTTTTCAGACATTTGTTCATGGTTATTGACAACATTCCTGAGAAACACTGCTTTTTCACGTAAGTCGTTATAAACTGGTATTATCTGATCCTAAAACAAATGAAATTGAAATATCTTTCAAGTATGACTTTGTCACCTGAAACTCTTCTGGTAGTTCTTGCCATTGCCATGTGCTCGCTTCTTCTTTTGTTCTCAATCGCAGTGGTGATTGTCTTCCACTGTTGCAAAGTTGAAAGTCTGCACAATCTTCCTCATGCTGTGTTAGAAGTGAGTGCACCAGTCTATTACTTCCTCGTTGAGTTTTTTATTCAGAGAACTCGTCATTCTGTCAACTGGGCTCGTCACTCGGTATTCAGTCATTCCCATTGCGATGAATTCGAGGACGAAATGTGCGGTGATGTCCCTCATCGACAATTTTTACAGCCACCGCCAACAGCAGTTTAACGAAACTCAAATCCACATGACTTTGACTGAGCCCACATCAAAATGTGAATTGAGAATGTGGGGTGATAAATTTAATACACTGAATACTTTATTCTCATTCTTGTTGCAATTTTCAGTATTAATCATCATGAATAACCACTTTACAAGTTATGAAGTTCAGAACGTATAAAAAATTCATTACAGCCGATACCCACAAAGAAATCCCAAGCGCAAGTGGAACTGATGAATCAGAGGTAGGCTGGTGGTGGTAGGAACTTGGCGTTGGTGTAGCCGTCCTTTCGGTTTTCCGGTTGTTGCCATCCAGATGTGACCGGTGCAGCGTTATAAGTTGGTCCAGTGCCCATGATTTGTACGTTGTATCCCTGTAAACTCCTGAAGTGAGATAGTAAGCATTTGAAAAGTCTCACCTTATTCGTTTGAAACGCCCTTGGCTTTCCAAAGTTGTCAGAGGTTCCAGCAAAAGACATTGGGGAAAACGAGGAGAGTTGGTCATTAGAATATCCAAAATTGGTTGCTTTTCCTCCGACGGTTTTGGAAGCGTACTGTCGAGTTGAGTAACGTCCAGCAGGGACGACTTCTTCAGTATCATCTGATACCCCGGTCACATCACCATTGTGTTTATGGGAAGGTTGGATGATCGTGTCAGGGTAATTGATAGTCTTGGGAACAACTTCAGCGTATTCCTGTTGAGAAGCAGAACTTTCTGCAGAATAGGATTCTGTCAAAGATGGTTGGGCAGAAGGGTGACTATTGTGAGAAGGCAATGTTTTGGCAACAACTGTAGTTGTCGCAACCTTCGGAACCACCTGTCGCTGTTCCTGTTCTGTGTTCTCTATGTCACCGTTTGAGTTTGAGTTTTCTTGTTCTTTGTCGGTGTTGCAGTGAGAACACGATCCTTTCCGTCCGTCCGATCCGGCCGGTCCTGGTGGTCCAGGAGGTCCACGCGCTCCACGGGTTCCACGCTCTCCTTGAACACCCCGAGTTCCTGGTGTTCCTTCAAATCCTGGACGACCGTCTCTGAAAAACTTAATGTGAAAAAGAAATAATTAAGTTGTCAAAAAGACGATATTGTAGCAGACTGGCCGCTCTTCTAAAACGGTCTCCTTGTGGACAAAGACTCGCCAGTCTCACCTGGACTGCTCATCGTCTCTGTACAAACATAAACACTGGCCGTTGAAAACAAAGAGCGAACAAACAAAAGCACTAGAATCTGTTTTAGTGTTTTCCTATGCTGTGTGATAAGAACTTATTGAAATTTAGATCACCTTCCTGTGAAACCAGCTTTTCCTCTTGGTCCGACTCTTCCTGGCCTTCCTGGTTGTCCCTGTGGCGCTCCGTTCAAAACTTTTCCAGGGTCTCCTTGTGGCCCTTGCATACCAACGTCTCCCGGTGGTCCACGAACTCCTGGCGGTCCTGGGGGTCCCATTCTACCCGGAATCCCATTGTTGCCAGCGGTTCCTGAGTTTCCTGCGTTTCCTCTTGATCCTTTCCGTCCAGGATGACCTGGTGGTCCTGGTGGGGCAACTGGACACTTTTGGCAGGCAGGCTCATTGTGATGCTCAGAGGCAACATACTTTCCATCTCTTCCGTTTCTACCATTAAGTCCGATCATTCCCGGCTGACCTGGAGAACCATCGGGCCCTTTGTTTCCCATGGCGCCTGGTTTTCCTTGTTGACAGCTGCAGCCTATAATCTCATATTTGCCAATTGAAATGTTTTTTTTGTTATTTATTGTAAGCTTACATTTCCCACTCGGAATAGATGGTGCTTCTCTGCCATACGCTCTTTTTTCTCTCGAAGTCTCCTGAGAAAACTGTTTCCAGATATTAGTACTGTCCTGCTGTAAACCCATTTTCTCTATTTTTTAGAAAGATAGTTTTCAGTACATGACATTTATGCAACTCAGCGAACATTTGACAGTTGACTCTCTGCACCTTCGAAAAGAACAATGGCACTGCAATGATAGTGACAAAAAAAGATAACGTTGATACTACTGTCGACGTAATCAAAACATTTTGAGCTGATTGAGGAAGCCACATCTCGCAGCGAACTCTGATTGAGTGTCAAGACCAATTGCAATTGAGCGTTTGTATTGGAATGCAGTATATGAGGAATGATTGTTCATTTGCATATTGTTCCGAACGTCCTTGATGAGTACGGATTCGGCCCGGGAATGTCAATCGGGATAGATACAGACCGATAAGACAATGTATCATAGTTTATCTTCGAGAAAGCAAGGAAGAACATCTAGCAAATACGAGGAAGAACAGGCATGATGGAACACGTAAATGAAAACAAATATTCGGGAATTGGGGAAAAATCACTCGGAAAACAGTGTTACTTATTATGTTAAGTATGAGGAAATATGTGTTAGGTTTATTGGGATGACAATATTGTTGTGTACCCGCTCAACCTTGAAAGACCTCCTTATGAATTACCAAATTTGAGACTCATAACAGTATTAATAATTGAAACTTATTAGGGAAATTTGAAAAAAAGAGAATTGACAAACTATGAAAATGGCAAAACTGTTTTTGATAGGTATTGAGCAAAGCTTACAAACGTTGGAATAGGTTGCAAGTCGACATGGCTAGCTGAAACAGAAAATATTAAGATTTCTCTAACCTTGTGAAGTCTTACTGTTCAATAGTCCAAAGGCATTGTAAACATAGTAGATGAAATCAAAAATGAGCTTGTGAGCAGCATGAGACTCGAGATGAGAGAAGCATGAGGAAAGAACTCCATCTACAATAAGACTGCCTTCCACAGTCATTGGAGAGTAGATTCCTTGATTGTTCATTCGTCCGATCTGAAATTCTTAGATATTCAGGAAATCTTTTGGAGTGGTATACCCTAACGATCTCATCAGCAACAACTTCGCGAGTCACCGAGTCCACAGAAAGAACGCATTCTCCTTTTCTTGCCTTCTCTGCATACTTTGACTCTCTCAATGCAGCGTCTATTCCGTCTGGGCTCATTGCGTATTCATTGACAACACTGCAGTCTGCAACTGGGAGCAAGTGCCGTCCAGTCAAGGAAAGCTTCTTGCCGCTCTTGGTGTAAATGATAACAAAACTTGTGCGCGTTTCTGGTTCCCGGTGATAAAACATCTCGACACGTTCGTATTTCAGAACGTTTCCAGCAGATGGAACAAGAACGAAATCACCGACTTGCAACTCATCCATTCTTTTCTGCCCGGTTACTGTAGTAACGAGGGACTCAGCAGAGAAACAGTTTGATCGCCCTCCACCACTTCCACCGGTTGATCCAGCAGCATCAGCCGCGACAGCATCGCTTGCCACATTTGATGTACCAGAGGTGGAACCAGATCCAGTGGCGGTTGTTCCCGACGCAGTGCCGCTGCTTGAGGTGCCACTAGTGGCAGCGGTGTTGGAGGTTCCGGTGTTTGTAGTCGCACCGTTAGAGGTGGTCTGGGTTCCTGTAGCTTCTGCGTTCAACTTTGCCGAAGGCTTCAGTTCTTCCCCGAGTTCTCTGGAAAACGTTTTTAAAATTTCTCTTGTTTTTTTGGGACTTACGAAGCTGATGATGCGTTTCCGAGGTTGTTATCAATGTCGGTAGTTTCCCCAGGAATTTTCGCTAAAATTTCTTCCAGCTTTAGATTAGGCACAACTTTTGTGCCAACTTCCACATCAGTCACATCAACGTCATCTCCATCACTGAAATACTTTTGAATCTAGCAATGTTGCGTTGCAACTTCTATTACTCACCCATCCGATCCACCACCACCACTTCTATCAGCTGTCTGTCCTGTGGTCTTCACTTCCTTTCCATCTTTGTCAACTCCTTGCCTTTCTTCTTTCTTGGTGCCTGGATTTCCTTCTTCAAATCCTCCAGATTTGCCAGATTTTTCACCAGATGAATTTTTCTTGCCACTTCCATTTTTTCCGTCTCCCTTTCCTGCAGTATCCTTTCCTGATCCTTTCTGCTGTTTGTCTTCTGCTTCTTTCAAATTGTTCTTGTCTTTTCCGTTCTTTGCACCATTCTCCCGGGAAGCTTTGTTACCATCTCCGCTGCTTGTTCCATTTACACTTCCTCTACTCTTACCATCGTTACCGTTTTTGCCGGTCTTGCCACCATTTGTCTTGGCGCCGTCAACCGAATTTTTTCCAGGCTTTGTTTCTGACTCGTTTCCTGTCCCATTTCCAGCGCTTTCTAGGTTTGTATTTTTTCCAGACGCATCGCCGCCTTTGTCTCTGTCAGCAGTTCCTCCGGGACCGCCCTTTTTCCCGCCAGTTGCTCCCTTTCCAGTAGCATTTTCATCACCAGTTGCTGCCTTGTCTCCGGTCGCAGGTGTTCCACTGCCTGCAGCAGATCCTTGGCCATTCGCTTCTTTGTTCAAATCACCGTTCCCATCGTCTCCTTCATTTTCATCGCCATCATTGTCGCCATCTTTTGTTTTATCACCGCTGCTAGTTTTACCATTCCCGGCACTTCCCTCGTTTTCTCCGATGTTCGAACTTCCCTTTTTATTACCGTTCTCGTCTTCTTCTAGTAAATCATTGTCGTCTGGAGAGTGGATGTTGACAGATATTGTTCCACTGTTATTTGGTTTCTTTCCATTGGTTTCTCCCTTTTCTCCTTTTTCTCCTTTTCCATTTCCATTGTTTTTGCCATTGCCATACTCGCCATTTTCGTTGGAGTCCTCACCTTCATTGCCATCTTCCCATTCTCCTTTTGGCTTTCCTACTCCATTTTCGTTACCGTCTCCATCATCTTCTCCGCTATTCTTCTTTTCTTTTCCTTTGTTTTTGCCTTTCTCAGCATTTTTACCGTGTTCATCGCCATCTCCCGATTCACCATTCTTCTTTCCTGTCTGCTCGTTTCCAGCACCGTTGCTCCCTTCACCCGAACCAGGGTTTTTTCCTGTTGAATCACCAACAGCCGAAGAAGCTGTTTTCGATGCTCCACTTGTTCCAATGTCTTTTCCATTCAAGGTAACATTGACACCCGCCACTGCAACAGCATTACCACCACTCTTGCCATCTCCAGTAGTGTGAATTGTAATATTGATGTTGCCATGGCCTCCGGATCCAGCCTCTGCCCCGGCACCTGCTCCAGCTCCTGAGCCACTTTCACCTTGTGCTCCTGCTCCACTCTTTCCGCTTGAGTCAAGTCCTTTGCTGGAAGCTTCCGTCTTTTCGGAAGAACTTCTTTCGCCAAAAGAATTGTTATTGTTTCCGTTAGATTCAACGTTGATGTTGATGTTGTTGTCAGCTCCTCCGGATTTCTCTCCTATCGGCATTCTAGTACGAATTCTATCACCACTACTCTCAGCAGCAGCCTTATTGAATGCGTGACGAGCCCATGTGCTCCAAGAAGACGAACTCCATGAGCTCCATGATATTGCCTTCCACTCTCCTTCTTCTTGTCCCTGAAAATGCCGGTAAAATGAAAATGTTCATCTTTTCGCTTTCACCTCATTCTCGTTGACCACTTTATCGTAGGAAGTGCATCTTGGTCGACATATGGTCACTCGGTATCCGTCACTGCAACATTCCAATAGGATGAGAGAAACCAAGATTGAAAGCGACGATTCGCGGGAGGAGAAGGGGGGGGGGCGGAAAGTGAAAGAGACACACTTACAGGCGGCGTTCAATTCCTTTGACGAGAAGTGTAGGTGGCGATTTATTTTTGAGAAGGAAAAGCCGAAGTCGGTATCCAGTCACGCCGTCAAACTGTTCAGGTATCTCAGCGGGGTTCTGCGAATATCAGTTGAAACATTTAAATTCAAAAGAGAATTGTGTTCATACCTTCAAGACAGCGTACGGTGCGTCATCAGCAGGTGCAGGATCGACTTTTTTCCCGTTTGATGACCCATCCGGAAGTTCGTATATGAAACAGTCATTTCCAGTGTGGGTAGGGATCGAACGATGAGAACGAGGATTGAAAAGGTTGCAACATGTATGTTCCACTCTGTATTTTTATTGGAAATTTGACTTTCGGAAATTGAATAGGTCTTACGGTGCAGTTGAACCTTTTTGATTAACATGGGCGACAAAGTTCAGCTTTCCTCCGCATTGAGGCTGAAGTTCATCGTAATCACACTTTAGTTTCTGATAACCGCAGAGGTCAAGGCGCTGACAGTGCATTCTTATGGTATCATTTCCAAATGATTGAACGACAAGGACCTAGAAAAAACTCAGGTGATAGGTAAAAAAGATGAAACAAAATACCTGGTTATTATGACATTTATAATTTAAGCTCTCCACGGGAAACCAAAAAAAGGCGAAAATGAGAATTGGCAGTATGGCAGTATGCCGCCGCATCTGGAACAAAAAAAACAACTGGTTGAAAAGTTAAAAGTCAGTTTATGTGTTGAAGAGCTCCAAGACAAACAATGTGAGACTATCCAGGCAGGAAACTTTTAGAAACGGAAAGTGGTCTGATAAAGAGGCAACGCCCCACTGTTTCGGCCTGAGGAAACATGGATGGAAGACGAGGCGGACGAGACAAGCTTATCCAGTTTATAACATACAAGAGAGAAAACATGTTCGAATCAATGACGGATGGTCATGGATGCGTACAGGCGAATGTCTCGGGAGTGGCTAAGTTTGAAGGTACTTGACAATTGGATAAGAGTACTTGATGAAGATGGTGATGATGCGGATCAGGAAATAGAACACAATGTCTAATAAGCAATTCAACAGTGTCCATGGCCATAATCTATTTTTTTGATTTTTTTGTTAATTTACGAACTATCAATATTGAGAAAGCTTAAAACCGTAATCAAAAAGCTGAATATTGATATCGTACCCTTGTGATGTCTGGAATCTCACAAAGTGATTATATTTTTTGCGATGCCCTCCAAAAATAGTTGAAAACTGGATAAGCATCTTAGAACTAAAATTGAGTCATAAACTGGAAGATGCATAACATAACGGTCTTGGGTGCGGCTCATTCAAGTTTCTTTCTTTTCAATGAGGCCGTTAGACTATCATTAATCCTTTGACCATTATTTTGATGGGTTTATGATCATATGTCGGATGCGGGAAGAAGTAGAAAAGATAAAAAAGAAAAGAAGACGAAGCTTTGGACTGTGGAATGGCGGCGAGAGAGAAGATAACTTTCGATAAGGCTTAGCCCCTTGATTAATAGCGAACAGCCGAGAAAGAGGGGTCGATAAAGATATGGAAATCACGGAGATATCTAAAGATTCAAGAACCAAATGGAAGAAGAGTAGAACAATAGAGAAAAATATGGACGAGTTGAAGACAGTTTTGAAGAGGTAGGAAGGAAAAAGATGGATAGAACAAGAAATACACCGAGATAACCAGACAGTCCGAGTTGAGATGGATGAGTGTATCGACTGCTGCTTCTCCTTCTTCCCATCCTCGGTTTTTCGGGAGAAGAAAGGAACTATTACTTTTTTGAAAGGAGAGGGAGAAAGAGAAAGACATAGGAAAAGAGGAGATGCCTGTACTCTGAATCTATTCTCTTCGCAAGTCAACCAATTGTCATACATGTCTCGGAAGAATGACTGGACTGGGTGAGAACAGCCGAAAAATTCATCCTGCACTCTTTCTCGGTGTCCGGCGCGACGGAGACGCCTTTTTCTGTTAATAGCATACGGATGTGAAAGCGAGAAACAGTCGAGAAGAAGAAAGAGGTGGCTATCTCCATTGACTTTTTGCATAGTTGAAACTGACATGGCGGGCAATTGTTTGAGAAAGGATCTGATAGACATCTGAGTATCAGAATGACAGTGAAAGAAGAGGAATAGGAGGATGAAAAGAGAAAGGAACGACTAAACGGAAACGAAGCTGTAGAATGAATAGAGGTGGGTAATGAATTTTATGTAGATTTCGGGATGGATGTAGCAATAGAGCGGATATAAAAACGGCGAATGATGATGGTGACGATGACAAGAAGGAAGGAAAATGCCTTGAAGAGATCAAAGAGAGGAGTAGGAGGAAGGAACGGAAAATGCGTAACCATCGAGAAGAAGGGGATAATCTTCCCGGAGAGATACAGTAATCGGACTATTTACAAGTACACTTCAATGGAGATCGTTCCGTTCCGTTTGATTCTATCCGGGAATAAGTGCAACGACAGGCAAATGTAAC
Organism: Caenorhabditis sp. 39 LS-2015; assembly: GCA_900536345.3. NCBI lineage: Eukaryota > Metazoa > Nematoda > Chromadorea > Rhabditida > Rhabditidae > Caenorhabditis > Caenorhabditis waitukubuli. Next base: position 76,448 of record LR564121.1, on the reverse strand, counting down.
AGAGTAAGAGACATATACACGTTTAGATTTGAAAACAGAAACAGCTAACGGGGTCAAAAATTAGACAATCCAAGAACGAGGACGAATGTGATTGGAGGAGAGGGACATCCACAACTTCCACTTGAAGAAATCTCTTCTGATTTGACATACTTTCTAATGTCTGATGATTGCTTTCGCTTCGGGTCTGTGATTCGAATGAGGTAAGAGATAGGTATCAAAAATTGTGAGAATGGTAATCCTTTCGCTCTCCAGAAGAGAAAGTCATTTCATGAAGAAGAGAAACATTCGACAGGTGGGACAGGTAAAAGCGCAAGCAAACAGTTGTCAACTTGACGACCTATTTAACCCACTTTGCGCGTCTTCGAATTAACGACAATGATGGAGACATTCTGCGACAGGATAAACGAACATTGAGTAGTAGTGCAGGAAGAATGTTTGGTTAGGCGGCTATTCTATGATATCTAGTGACAGGTGACCAACTGGGTAGAAAGTTGTACGATCTGCGGTGGAAGTGTTCCTCAAAGTTTTCCGTCTACCGTAATACGCCTAGACTCTTCGTGGGGTCAATTCGGAGAAAGATATTTAACTACGGAACGTGGGAGTTTAAATCATTTCCAATAATGAACAACCAGTATATGAGAACGCTTCGGAACCTTTCCAATGTACTTTTATTTGTCCAAATAGGCATGTTTACTGTTTTGTACCGTTCGGTGCTGTTTCCTTTAAGGAGAGCGTTAGTGTTGTGAATACAGAGAATCAAAGAAAACTTTTGGTTTAGTGAGTTTATATCTTCGATGACATTTATTCTTGACTTGGCAATGGCTTTTTGTCTGTTTTCTATCATCTTCGGATTCCTAACTATGGCGATGATCCGAACAAGTTAAATAGTTGACTTTTATCTATTCAAAGGTGATTACTGTAGGTTTGCTAAAAGTTATGATTGCTTCCAATGGATTCCGCCTGCTGACTCTAGTTTTGGTTCTGGGTATATCCGTCGTGCGTGTTTTCTTCATTATAGTCTTTTCAAGGTAGCACAATTGGAAGACAGCAAAGAGGAAGTTCGGATGAATCCGATTTTGAAGCGAAATTCATAGGTGTTCTTGAGACGCACTCCGGAAAAGGATTGCAGGTTCATAATTTGTTTCGAAAGGGATCAATGTTTCTTTTTTTCCACACAGATGCTCCATGAGATCCAGCATTCATCGCAGTGTTGTGGCGTCCCTCTGAAAATTAACTGGAATCAATCTCTCATTTCTCTCTCAAACCCATGGTCTTCCTGGTACCACTACACTATTCTTACTGAAGAGTATATCGATGAAGCCAGGTAAATAATGTGAAACTGGGCAAGGTTTTAGTAACTTCAGGCGCTTATTCACTCTTCCTTGGTCATGTTGTTCTGCCACTACCCCTGAATGTGAGCATCTTGCTTTCGAAAGGTTTCGCAAAGATTTTCGTATTGCCCAGCGAATTCCTTTTTAGGGTTTCCATTGACACATCGAATAAAGACATAATAATTGAAGAACTCGTGGCAGTGGACCAGAGATTGGTTGGCAGCGAGTCAAAGTTGTTATAGACAGCTGATTTCAGGGCTCGAAAGATCCCATCCAAGCTAAAGAATCTGTTTTTGAGAAGTCCTGTGGATCAGCTTCTGAACTAATTCTACCGAATGTTCCAATTTGGATTACTGTGGCTACATCCATTTTTGGTAAGACTTAAAAATATTCTATTCAACTGATTATCCTATTTACTACTTTCTAATAAATTTATTTTTCCACGTTCAGATCTCACATTGTTCTTATCCATTGGGGTCGACGGGGTTCTAATCTGGAAGTTGTCAAACGCTACTTCTTGAACTCACATGCTACAGTATGACACGCATTCACCTCCCTCGGGAATACATTTTCTGTACAATCATCACTCCATCGCTCCTTTTTCATATGTTAAATAGTTACTTGTACTTTTCGTTATAACCCGATTGGTTGTCATGGTTGTGTATATATCAAGACAAACTCGCATGTAGTGTTGTTTTCCGTTGTATCTAATCAAAGGTCTGCTTGATTCGACCCGCCATCACGTTGTCATGGATACTGACACCCACCAGCCTATCAACTTTGCCTTGACATTTCTTTATAAAAATCTGAGTATACGTTTTGTCGTCATTTGTCTCCAGACGTAGCCGGGTAAAGTGCTAGCAACCTTTCGTTGAGGTGTAACGTTGTCATCTTCATTTTTAATCATTATCATCAGACGTAACACAGTTCTTCTAGAACTGCAATGAATCATGATGAAGTTATCAGCCGCATCGTGGAAGAAATCAAGAATGAAGGAGTAGAGTTTGACCTTGACGACCCTTTCGAAGATCCGACTCTTGTCACAACTGCGTTTATGGATATTGAATGGCAGGATGAGCACGGAAACTCAGCCTTGATGGTTGCTGCGGCTGAGAACCGAGTCTTACAAGTTAAAGGAATCCTAACGAGTGCAATAAACAAAGGAAAACTTTGGCAGGTGAAAGCTTTGTTTTATGACCTGTTGCTAAATATTGAGAATGAAATTTCAGCTCATCGACATGCGTAATACGGAAGGACTAAACTGTGTCGACATGGCTGTCCGATCAGGCAGTGAAATGTGCGCTATGTTGATCACCAAAGTGGCAAGAGAATATGCCAAACTACGGGTAAGGCTAACTTGTTCTGAATTCACAAGTGGACCAAGTTGACCTCCTGTGAGATTTCAGCCACGTCCGTTGAATGAGAAGACATTCGAAAAAGGCACAACTAAAACTGATGTTTTGAAAGGAGGCCCTAGCAGTGTAGAGCTTTTTGATGAGAACTACGTCAAGGAGGTTTGTTCATACATTGACAATCTTAAAAAATCAGTACATCTAGCTAGTGCGTCAGTCATCATCAGCCTCCGGTCACGGTCTAGTGGGAAAACGGCTGAGCCGTGAGAAAATTCCCCACAATATGGTGCCAAGTAATCACGCAGCTGGTCACGAGTATCTCAAGATGGTCAAGAGATCACGGTCTGCACATTCAAGACTTCTCTCGCAACGAACCTTCTCCGTCGAGTCGGAGTCTATGGATTCATCTGAGCCAGGAACCCCACAGATGCCGTTGCCACCGCCTGACCATGGAGTTTTTTCATCTGTTGGAGAGAGAATTCGTAACATCTTTGCGAAGAAGGTGAGACACTTCGATCAACTAATCCCTCAATTATTTACTCCAGCCACCACTCCATTCGAAGAGCACGTCGGCTATGCTCACTGATCGGATCCCACCAGTGCGCCCGGTCCCCACTGTCAACAAAACACTCCGGGGTTATCAGTCAACTGGTTTCACCGAAGATGTGATAATAATTTGCAATTCTTTTTTCAAAATATTTTCTTCCAGGTTAATCATGTGACTCTCCCTCAGCATTCTTTTTCTGACTCGCCCACAAATGAAGGAGCCAGTAGTTCCGGCACGTCCTCACTTTGGATCAAGGACAAGCCGACGAACATAGTAACTACCCAGAACGCAGTACGTCTCCCCCCGTTAAACCTACGTCGTCGGGCCAGCAGCGACCTTCGCAATCGTAACTTCTCGTCATTGGGAGAAGATGAATAATATAATTCCAAAGCAAGCTTCTTCATTGCAATAAAACAAACTTTACAACATTTCGTCCAATAAAGTATGATAAGAAAGAAAACAAAAGCTGAAAATGAGAAGAGCAGGAAATAGCAGATCGGTATTATTTGAGAAGCACGCGGAAAACAAAGTAATCAAAGTAGAAACAACTTAAGCGTGGCAATCATCGTGTCCGCCGGCTGGTTCCTGCTTGTCGAGCTTGATGAGGTCGTCGATACGCAATATCGTGATAGCGGCTTCGGTTGCGAACTTCAACGACTTGACCTTGCTCAAAGCTGGCTCCAAGACTCCGGCCTCCTTGTTGTCACGAATGGTTCCATCCTCTAGGTTCAGACCAGCCCTGGAATAACTCCGATTGAAAAGGAACAAGAAAACGAAATATTAAGTTTTACCATTTGAGATGCTGAAGTTGAGTAACGTGTTGAGATTTGGAATGGTAAGCACGGAGTTTGGTCACCAAGTCGGTAGAATCTCTGGCGGCGTTGCTGGCCAAAACTTTCGGAATAACCAGAAGAGCCTGAGCGAATTCGGCAACAGCAAGCTGTTCACGAGAAGACAAAGTTTGAGCAAAGGTCTCAAGGAACAAACTGAGAGCAGTCTCTACAGCTCCTCCTCCAGCAACAAGCTTCTTACTTTCCATAACTCTGCGCACAACACAAAGAGAGTCGTGAACCGAGCGCTCCATTTCATCCAGCATCACATCATTTGCACCACGGAGGATGATGCTGCTTGCAGTTCTAGCTTTCGGTCCCTTGATAAGAATAAGCTCATCATCGCTGATTCTTTCTTGAACAACTTCTTCGGCGCTTCCGAGAAGAGAAGCATCGTATGCTTCTTCACCTTCCAGAGTAGCAAGAGAGACGGTCAAAGTTGCTCCAGTAGCTTTAGCAATTCTCTTCAAGTCCGATTTTTTGCAACGACGAACAGCCATAGCTCCGGACTCGACGAATTGCTTCAAACAAAGATCATCAATTCCTCCAGTCGTGAGCACAACATTAGCCCCGGCTTTCAAAATTTTCTCAATTCGTCGTTTGGTAATATCAAATTCCCTGGAAAATTACAACTGTGAACAAAAATAACTATTATATACAAAGGCTTACTCTCTGCGGATAGCTTCCAACTTGGCTGGGTCCTCAACAACAACAGAAATTCCAAGATGCATCTTAGCCTTCTGGAGTGAGAAATCAAGGCAGGCAATTTTTGCATTTTGAACACGGAGAGGCATGGCTGAACATATAATTTTAGGATATTGTCGAAAACATTTAGAAACTACCTTGACTTGCCACAGTGCAGTTGAGTGCGTATCCCTTTACGAGAACAGATTCTCTAGCACTCTTTCCATGAGCTTTCAGGACGTTGACCGCATTGATTGGATAAGTAACTTTTCCATTGTTCTCCACTCTCACGGCTTCGGTGGCATCAACAACAAGCTCTCCGAAGAAATCAGCATCACTGGAACAAAAATCAAAGTACACCGCATCAAAACGAGATCTTACGGTCCAATAATCTTACTGCTCATCGAAGTTTTCGCGGCGTTGACGACAGATTGTCTTCCAATAGAATCAGAAGTGAAGGAAATGTTTTCGTGAATGTACTTCACCGCTTCTTTGCATGCCAATCGATATCCATTAATAATAGTAGTTGGGTGAACCTTCTGCTTGACAAGTTCATCAGCTCTTTTCAAAAGCTCAGCAGCCACAATGACAACAGAAGTTGTTCCATCTCCGACTTCTTCGTCTTGCAATTGTGCAAGCTCAACAAGAACCTTTCCAGCTGGGTGCTCAACCTCGAGCTGCTTGAGAATGGTTGCTCCATCGTTCGTGACAATCACATCACCGACGTCGTCAACAAGCATTTTATCGAGCCCAACAGGTCCCAGCGACGATTTCACAATGTTGGCGATGGCAACCGCAGCAGTAACTAAAAAGAATAATATTACTAATTGTAATTTTTTTTTGGAAAAACACCATTTTGAGATCTGATGCTCTGTCCAGTAGTTCTTTTTCCTGTGAGGGCCAAGATTGATTCTCCAGCAGACGCCATTACCTGAAACAAACGGTTGGGCGATAATAAAAAGTTTCAACATGTTTTTAAAAAATTATAATCTAAAAATATAAAACGGGAATTTCGAGAAACAGGGTTGTTAGCTGCGAAACAAGAGCAGAGAAAAGAAATTTTGAACTCAAGAAAATTCGGGTAGAAATTCAAAGCAACCGTATAACGTGCTGTCGCAACGGGCATTCGTGGCGAGACCAGCAGCTGTGGTAACGTTTATTTGAGCGCGTTAGCTTACAATTTTGAGATTAAATTTACGATATCGTAAATTATTGGTTTATTTATTATTTTCAAAGTATTGCTTTTAATTTTAATCATTGTTTTTTCAAGATCTTCGTTGTTTTATATAAAAACTTATTTTTATAGAGCCATTTATATGGAGCCACCATGCACATCAAACTCCAGTCAAATAAAAGTAAGAAATTATGGGAGTGAGAAAACGTTTTTATTTCCAGATTTTTTATTTTCTTGACGATGAAACTACGCCGTACGTGTCGGTAATCGATACAAAAGATGGGGTGGCAACACTTGGAAATTTTAAAACTTCATTCACGAAGCGTGGGTATAAATATTATGTGAAAGAATTGGACCCGGATATTCAAAGGTATTTGAATTTTTGTTTAAAATTTTATTTAAAAGTGGAAATAATTTTCAGAGAAGTGAAACTAGAACTGCGACTCGATTCAGATCGATTGAAAAAGTCTCAAAATGGTTTTTATGAAGTTTTCTTGGTTAGCACTCCAGGTTTCGGAACTCTTCCACGGAATAGCGGAACTATGACGCGACCACAACGAACTGCTTTAGAGAAAGTTTGTTCTATTTTTTATGAGTTGCAAAATGTCATTTTTCAGAGACGGAGACGAAGCGCCGATTTTGACGCTGTTCCCTATTCCAACATCAGTCTTTCAGAAGAAGGCACCGTGGTGAGCAGTGAGTTTTAACCGGAAAAGGGAAAGTCATATTTATAATTTTTATTGAAGGGAGAGCAGGAGAACACCTTGCCGAAATGTACACCTCCAACTCTGAAGACCCGTATAACTACGATGAAAATGGGCGTGTGGTCGCAGATAATTCATCAGTGTATGAACCTTTGGCAGCCCGAGATTTAAATCAGATGTTTGACGAAGAGCGGAAACAGAAAAGGAAACCAAAAAAGGAGCGTTTCCGCAGACCTTATGTTCCCAGCACCATCAGCTCGGCGACCGAGTCCAGTGTTGCGAGTGGCCTTCCACGTATCTTAGAAATCTGCCTGTCGATGAAAAACGTTCCATTTCTTGGACTAAGCGTTTGCACTATTGATGGTCATATTTTCGTGTCTGAAATCGCACCCGAAGGCGCGGTTGAAAAGGACGGAAGAGTTACCGTAGGAGATCAAATTCTTCAAGTGAATCGAATTTCTTTCGAAGATCTCAATGGACCTCAAGCTGTCCGAGCTCTGAGAGACGCGGCTGCTTCGAAGAGGTGAGATTTCAAAAACCGATTCATTCTCAGCAGCGCAGTATTTTTAGGCCAATAACTCTCTACATCAGCAAATATGCCAGAACTGCAGCAAGCGAATACGATGACCCCCTTGCTTCGATGGCTTCGGAAACCATGCCTCTTGATGTTGGAGTTTGGGTCGAAACTGCAGTGTAGTTTTTTAAGAGATGATCCGATAATGTAAGCTTTGCATTTCAGTCAGACTACAGAAAAGATGAAAGCGTTGGGACTCGATCCGCAAGAACAAACAATCACGACTATTGACGATGGCACACTTCCTTTTGCATCCACTGCCAGTGACGATGAGGTAATTTTTCCTAACTTTTTTCCTCGATGAACGTAGAAATCTTAGGAGAGAATGTTGTATGACCAGCGCCGGAATGGTATTCCTCGAGGTTTACTAGAGGAAGCTGAACGAAAGCGTGAGAATGAGCAGAACGAAAAAATTGAGCAGCTGACTGAACTTATCGATCCTATGATTGTCGTGCGACTAATGTCCCGCCCTGATTCTGGCTTGGCCGTGAAAAACAGGAAGTGGCTCAAAATACTCGTTCCAATGTCCTTTATTGGTGAGGAAATACAGAACCTTTAATAAAACACATAAGATTTCAGGTCGTGATCTCATTGACTGGCTTGTAGAGCACATCTCTGATATTAACAGCAGAAAACACGCCAGAGTATACGCATCGAGACTTCTGGCCGCAGGGTTGATTAGACACGTAGTCAGCAAGTTGACATTCACTGAGAAATGTTATTATGTGTTCGGAGACGGGATTATCGGGAATGACCGAACTTCCACTGACACTTCTGCTGCCAGTGGCGGTACAATGCGGGCAGAAGCAACGACTGAAGTGACATACGTCGGGTCTCCAGCTCCTCATGGTCTTGGAATGCGTCTTGCTACCGGTCGTGGACTACCTCATCGACTGGAGACTACAACATTGAGTCCTGTTGCTCATGATCAAACGTGGCTCCGAAGAAGGAGGGACTGTGAAAGTCCTATGACGAATGATTATGCATCGATGGTGGGAGAGAGCCAAATTGGGATGAATCCAGCTTCAAATTATCATGTATTCGGGTCTAAACACAACCGGCAAATAACGGCATCTTCGCAAGTAACTTCATCGAGTTTGACAAACGGTAAAAAATACCTCAGTTCTCCATCTTTACCATAATTAGTTAATAATTACAGGAAGTGGTGGTATCGGGGGACCCCCACCGACTCCTCTTTCCAGTACCATGGTTCTAGCTTCTCCGATTCAGTCACAGATCGGAGCCGATTTTGATGAGAACAGTGCCAAGCAACGTATATTACGAACATGATGGCGGAGGCTTTTCAAAAATGTTACCATCCCTGACGTTCACTCATTTGTTTATTACACATTTCCCGCTCAAATAACTATTTTTTTCCCTGTCCAATAAGCTTTAGTACTGTAACATTTATTCGTGTCGATTTATGTTTATGAATGTGTACACTTAGAAAAAAAAAATTTCAAGTATTTATGTATATCGCTCGGCGGAAAGGTGGATGGGCTGTGCTTCAGCTATACCTGACTGATGAATGGACTGCGTTGCCAAAGTCTGGCGCTATAACTGGGAGAGGGGAAAGTCATCAGAATCTTGTCCGACCGGTGAGAAAATTCCCCGACGTGCTCCCGAACACTACAAACTTCACTCACTTCCTGTAGGATTGAGGGCACCACCCGGACATTATACGCAGACGTTCGGTACGAAAATGACATGTTTGCAAGAGGTCGCTCCCACCCCGAGCCAACAAATAAGCAGATTCCGGTGAGGGCTGAAGCCTTCTGTCCATGAGGTGTATGCTCATATCGGATGTGTCTCTTTGCACTTCCTTTTGCCAATCCAATCAAGAACTGGTCGTTTTGCTTCTGACTGTCTTTTCATAATTAACAAACGTTTCTTGTACCGTATGACCAGTACGCAATGCTTACCTCCTACGTTTTATCTCTTGTATCAATCTTTTCTTCCGGTACCAAGCTATCCAATTTGTTGAGATTGAGATCAGTCAAACAATTTCTCACCATCCTTATGTTTGTCCATGAGCCGGTCATAATCTTTTATCAATAAACCTCTCTCAAGTATTGTAATCTATTAAGTGCCCGTCTATTGCCACAAATCGTCTGCCATTGTAGATAATATGTCCTAATGGCTTCTCATATTCTGAACGCTCTAACCCTTCGACATGATCATGACGCGGCAGAGAGGACACTTCGTCATTTTTGGGATACGGTATGTGAGGTCTGACTGACTCCGAAGCGATTTCTTCCGCGTGATTAGAAGCGAACCGAGGCCTAGTTTCTATCCGTTGTGTGCCGAAAAAAACACCTGGCTGACCTATTGAGTGAATTTTTCTTGATCCTAAGATTTCGATCGCGCAACAACCTAATCCGGGATTTTTACTTTATTGTGTTAGTTTAGCATTTCATGGAGAGTGATAGTTTTCTTTTTGGGTCTGGAGTGAGTTTGCGAGTCCTGAAACTTTCCTCTCTCCACATTGTTGTAACTTTCAGAAAGACTTGTTTGATTCGGAACTCATCGATGAGCACATCGCCAGCCAGCCGTTGCTTGCAGCAAGTTTGTTTTGCCTGGTCGCCTGCTCATTTGGTCTTGTTATATTTGCTGCAGTCTTTCTCACCTGTAGACTGCGCGGGCAGTGTGGATCTCAAAAGTATCAGGTTTGCAACTGAACCAATTTCTCAAACTCACATAAAAACAGGAGTATCCGTCTAATTCAACAAACTATGCTGTATGTTTAATGCTTTTCTTCATTTCCTGGATTATTGTCACCTCTGCTTCGGCATATTTTGTTTTAGCTGGTGCTGGGTTTTGGAGTGAGAAGTTAGAACCTCGGAAACCCATTCCTTACTTGACAAACTCCTCGATTGTGGTATACTTATCGATATAATTGCGATTCAGGAACTTATTTTCAGAGACTATCCAGAAGTGTAATAAGTGATTTGTTTTCAAACTATGATTACCACGGTGACTTTGAGAATGTATCTGAGAGTTCAAAGACGTTGAAAAAATTGAAAAGGATTCATATCGTGTGTTTAGAAAGTTTTTATTATTATCATTCATCATTCTGTCGCAGAGACGCCAACCACCTCAATCATTTCGGAAAAGAATTGAAATTCCGTTTCGACCGATAGCTGAAATGCAGTTCAAAGAGTCACCTGAAAAATTTACGCCTAAAAATCGGGAAAGTGCACGTCAGATTTTGGAACATCAAGATAAGGTTTCTGTAATTGTAAGTTTGCATAACAAAATAGAAATGACCCCGCGAAAATTTGCTTTTCAATCTTGAATTTTAAGACAGACACCGTCAAAACAGGCGGAAACAATATACATGACTGGAATGACTCAAGTGAAGCATCTGCAGTAGCAACTGACACAGAGGATAGTGTGCTGGTAGTGACTGGAGAAACAATGACAATCGAGTCAACAGCTGGAGGGCTGGATGCTTCTCAATCTACAGAGTACGAGGACTCATCTGAAAATTATTCTTCGAGCACGGAAGTTTCAATTGCAACTACTTTTCTCCCAAAAACGCCGACCACGACTCAGAAAACAATGCGAACTCCTTTTACGATTGCTCCAGAGTCAAAAACAACTACTATTCCCACCAGTACAACGGAGCCAGTTAGAACTACAGTAACCACATCGCAACTGTTTCCAGAAGTGAAGTGGGAAAAAATGCTAGAAAGCAATAATGTAAGGATCAAACTGTACTGCGTTTGTTCAAGCTTTACTTTTCCAGGAAGATGTTCTTGACCAACTACTTTCGACATCCACGGATACCAAAAACACCTTAATCCATAGTTCAAATCTAGCGTATTTCAGTCTCCACTCCAGATTGCTTGTTTTCATTTGTCGTCTTGCATTCTGTTTAGTTGCCCTACTGTTAGCTCTTGTCATTCTTCCCACCTTCTTCCTAGTTGTAGCTGGAACTGGGTGCTATATCTACAGTGACCATCCGATGAACAGGAGTAGTGTTTCCAATAAAGTAAGAAAGTGTATTCTCCCACTTGCTAAAGATGAATTCCAGATAGGACAAGCAGTTTCGGTGAATGCTTCAATTCTACTATTTGCGTCCCCTTGTATCCTAGTGTTTTCAAGTTTTGCATTATTTTACACACATTGCCACGAACTTTTATGTGCAGCTATCCAGCTTCAGCACCAAAAAACAAGTGGAATGGTGGATCAGAGTCATCAGAGTCTCATCGAGACGTACTCAATAAACACGAACCAGTGCTCTCGTTCGCTGGCACCCGTCCAGTCCCTCCTTCTCTCGTCCCTCCTTGTTTGTGTGTCAACACTGCCTTGCGTTTTCGCCATGTTCAAACTGGTCAAGTATTATTTCCGAATGAGTAGCGAGTTTTACTGGAATGCTGCGGACAACTTTGCAGGAAGACAGTATTCTAAACAAGAGTTTCCACGATATCAAAGTACAGTAATCTATCCAGACGATGATCTAACAGCTGGGTACGCAGTTTATGGACAAATTTAGCAATAATGTTTTATTCAAATTTCAAACGTTTATCGGGTTTCTTTCGAGATAATTTTTAGTTTTAAATGAATTGAAGATGTTATTGCTTGTACGATTTATTCTATTTTGAATTTGAATAAAACGTGTTTCCTTCTCCTTTTCCTTGGTTCCAAAAGTTGACAAAAGAAAGTGGTCGCATGGACCTATTCGTCAAGTGAGATTCTCCCAGGGGATCAGTGCTAATCCTTGTTTCAATCGGTCCCTGTTCTCTTCTCTTGGAAGGAGGGCGTCACTTCTATGACTACCCTACTCTATGTTGTCTTCCTGGTCATTTTCCAACCTATTGAAGGTAGTGTTGACGAGTATCGCTTACTTCAGTACCTGAAAGAGGTTCGTGACTTTATTAACTCTCATTTTGCTTTAAATTCATCATTCAGAACTATGACTCGTTTGAAAGACCCGTTGAAAACAGTTCTACACCTTTGGACGTCACTGTCCGATTTCTTCTAAATCAAATTTTAGATGTCGATGAGAAAAACCAAGTCATGTCCATCCTAGCATACATGGATTACGTAAGTTTGGGCGCTCATTGAAAAAAAAACGATTTATTTTTAGCACTGGAACGACTACAAGCTCAAATGGGATCCAAAAATGTTTGGGGGAATTCAGGATGTGAGATTCTCTGGGGATGACGACGCACCTTTCAAACTCTGGAGACCGGATGTTCTATTGTTCAATAGGTTTGTGACCCAGAAAAACCAGCCAAGGTTTGTAGTTTTTAGCGTTTCCGAATCGTTTGATTCAACTTACTCGTCTCGATTCATAGTTTCCTACAATGGAGATGTTCAACAGAATCCACCTGGAATCTTTCGTTTTATTTGTCAAATTGACGTCACTTATTACCCGTTTGACCGTCAGACTTGCTTTTTGAAACTGGGATCTTGGACTTACAACGGAAACTATATTAACTTGGATTTTTTGCTGAAGCAAATAATAGGTTAATGGAGCTACCGCATAAAGTATACTAATATACGTTTTCCAGGCATCCAAGGAACCCCTATTGTTGCTGAACCGGAACGGTCATCATCAAACTCTGCATCATACTTTGTCAATGAGTCCATCGACCTCCAAGTATATCTCCAAAATGGAGAATGGGACTTGGAGGGCACTCCTGGAAAACGAGTAGTACAGAGGTTTGGGTCCGACGAATATCACGAACTCTACTTCTACATTCACATTCGGAGAAGAACATTAGCCTATGGAATCAATTTGATCATTCCATCTCTAGTGATTTCAATGATGACGATTCTGGGATTTACACTCCCTCCAGATGCATGTGAGAAGATAACTTTGGAGACGACTGTTTTGCTTTCCGTAATTTTCTTTCTTCAAATGGTTTCTAGTTCGAGTCCTCCACAGTCTCAAAGTGTTCCCATCCTTGGTAGGTCGATCCATGGCAGAGACTGGTTTTCAGGAAAGGATCATGTTTACAGCTGCCTTCTTCTCTTGCTGTTTAATGCTGGTGGCATGCTCTTGTGTGTTCACAGTCCTAACCCTCTCCCTACATCACCGGAAGCCAGAAACTCATGAAATGAGTCCACTTGTAGGTAGCTCTAACAATATCATACCTAAATATAATTATTCCTAGATGAGGAAAATATTTATTGACTGGTTGCCCTATGTTCTTTGCATGTGTAAGCCGGACCACCCTAAAACACCTAAACCAAAAGTAATTGATAAGTCTATTTTACCGGTTCATCGGCTATCTACATTCATTCCGATGCTCAATCTACCTAGGATATCCCAAACTTCTTTTCCAGAAAAGAATATTACCCGAAGTAATGATCAAAAAAAATATTTACTTTTCTCGTAATAAGTGTTGCGGATCGTGGGGATGATGGTATCCCCTCTTCTCGCAACCTACGAAGTATATCGTCACCTGCTCCTCTTCTACTGCTACATCTTCATAACTCA